>CM076576.1:358421488-358562251 GCA_034641835.2 Pinus albicaulis
TTTTTTTGTTCCTCCCCTTCTTTTTACCACCGGATTTTGATTTTGTCGTAGATGTTTCAACAACATGAATGTTGGTGGAAACTTCGGGAGAAGATTCTCCTTTCGGGGAATCAGGTAAAGTTATAATTGGAGAAGAATTATTTGAGGATTTCTTCTTACTTTTAGAATTAACTGTACCAATCATACCGTCAGCGGCATGAGACCCTGAAGGAGTTGCAGCTATTTGAGCTTGTTTTGGAAGGTCTGGATTTTCTCATGTAGAGTACCTGACTACGTATAGACGAGGTCAAGGTACTGAGCCTGAGAAATTACTTGCTCTTCAGTAACAACACCAGCCTTAGCTACATCTTTAGTGATCTTGGGTAACAATGATTTAACAAACCATTCTGCCAAAATTTGATCCGGAATATAAACTTTCACCAAACGTCGTCTACGTCGCCATTCATGAATATGATCAGAAATATACGTGGACATAGATTGTTTTAGTGAAGTTAATAATTCTGTGCCGTTGTCGTATCTGACAGGCAACTGAAAATGAGTCAAGAAAGATGTTGCTAACTGACTGAAATTATGAAACGAGCCTCGTGGCAACTCAATGTACCATTTGGCTGCAAGACCTATCAGGGTTCTTTGGAAAAGACGTAAGCGAATCGAATCATCAACGATTGAATTAGATGCACACCAAAGGTGATAAGTCATGACATGATTCGATGGATCCTCTCCTAACTTACCTTCGAATTTTGGTATATCACTGGGCAACTTATGAGGCATTGGCGGCCAGTTCTGATAATAAAAAATAGGATCATTTGTAAGGCGCGTCAAATCAGGTAAGTCCAAAGTTGCGATAAACGGTAATTGACCGTTAGGGTCACGAAAACCTTGAGAAGCCAAAGCAGATCCAGGAGGCGGATACCCAGGATAACTAGGAATCGGATTAGCATTAGGTATTGTGTAACCTCCCAGATAACCAGGATGAACCGGACCATACTGAGGTTGTTGATAAGTATAACCAGGGTATGGTTGATATTGATATCTTGGATTCTGTACATAGGGACCGAATTGCGGTTGTCCCTGGTACAGTTGATACGTAAATTGAGGTTGACTTGTAACAACTGTACTCATACCGGTTTGTCCTGCAAGCATCTGAAATGAAGTCTGAACTGAAGGTCCTGACTGAGGTACAGAGACTTGAGGAATTTGCATGGATACAGGGATAGCTGAACTCGGGGCTACAGATACTCCAGAAACAGGTGTAATAGGTTGAACAGACGTTGCAGCAGTTACAGCAGTTTGGGGCGGAGTCTGAGGTGTACTAGGCCCAGCCTGCTGAACTGAACTAGGTGCAGGAGTTTGAATAGCTGGCTGAACAGGTTGCTGAGTTGAACCAGAAACCAATGGCTGGCCAGGTTGATAAGGTAACTGCACATTAGGCTGCAAAGGCTGTTGATATTGGGATGGATCCCACACCATCACTCCGGGGTATTGTCCCGTAGAAGGTTGAACGTAAGGACCAAAACCTGGTTGAACGTAGGGTTGATAATTAAAAGGTAAATTTCTGGCTCCTTGAATAGATGGTTGACCAGAAGGCTGTTGGTAACCGTGCATTGGGTACTGCCCTTGAGGTTGATAACCTTGAGGCACCTACTGAAGTTGGGGTTGTATGAACCGCGCGGGTACCGCATCCGCTCTTTGTAAACAGAGCGTAGGTCCGAACGCGCAGTGTGTGCCGGGTGCGGAACCCATGATTTTTTCCTTGTAGGAAAAATTCGGGGTCCACAGGTAGCCTGTGTCCCACCTGCGGACCCCGCGGGCGCATTTTTGAACCATTTTTTGCCCCAAAAATTCAAACTAAAGCCTAAAAACAAATTTTAAACAGATGAAAAACAAGATAAGGAGGTCGTGGATTACCTGGGACTAACGGTTTTTTATTCCAACGGACGAATTTTCCAGAATCTTCACAGGAAATTTCTTACCCAAAAGCTTTTTACTTTTCACTCTGGAACTAAACGGTAAAAATGAAATAGAAAAAGTCCTTTTTATAAGTTTTTTCGAATGAATGAATTTTTAATTTATTTATTTTTCACTTTAAAAAGGGTATTTTTGAAGGCATTTTTGCTTATCTTAAACAGGTATGTGTAATGTTTCAAGTTTTTGTGCAGAAAATGGATTTTTCAGGTGAACTGATCGTTTTTCAACAAAGAGCATACTTTTATCACTTTTTCGGACTCTTTCAAAAATTTTACGAAAAAGCGAAACCTTGGAGTCCTCTTTTAAGCTCTTTTCAGACTCTCTAAATATGAAAAGATTGCCGAGTACTTGACTATTCGAACTCGTTAAAGTAAATGAACAGTCATCCCTTCAGTATAAGTTTACCCCTTTTACGGACTGAAATGGACTATTTACGAAAAAGGTATACGTTGACTAGATACGGTCAATAGAGTTCTCTCCCGCATTATTTTATCCTTTTTTGGGCTCGAGAGACTAAAATTATGAAAAAGTACACCCACAGAGTTTTCTTAAGTTTTTCTTCTGACTCCCTAAAATTGAAAAACATCGTATTTCTCCTATACTGGACTCGTTAAAATTTAACAGTAAAGGACCTTTTTAATTTTCAACAGGAACGAACCACTCCTTCTTAGGGTTCGAATTTTAAACTAAGTTGGACTCATCCGAAGGATGAGCTTATAACCAAGAAAATGTTATCCTCCTCAAGCTTGTCAAAAACAAAGAGGTACTTGCCAGAAATGGTGGGGGAAAAAGAGAGAAAAATGGGCGTGTTTGTTGTATTTTAAATTTTCGAAAACTTAGTCAACCACTCTTGGACACGACACTTTCATTTACCTGGGTTGGGAAATCCTTTGCCTAATAGTTAATCAAACCATACTGAAATTTTTCAGCCGGTTTCTGGGTATTAGCTTTGGGTCAATTGTTACCAAGCCATCTGCAGTGTTGTTATGTGTCCAAGAGAACAGTTCAAATAAAACCATTCATCTGCAAAATATCTGTCATCCATTTTTGACCATCCCTGAGTCAGTCCTTGCCAATATATTTTCAAAACTTGATCTATGATTTCGTGTTGTAGGTTTACCTACGACAGATCACTTTCTATTGACATCAGCACATTATCTAGGAAGTTGATCCAGAAATCATCAGTGCCTTGAAATCTGCATGCCTTAATGGCAGGTTTCTCGCCTTCGACAACAGGTTGCATCATTGACCTTCGATCGAATGATTCCGTGACATGTTCGACTTCAGCTCATTCATTCACATGTCATGGATTGTACTGAGTACTTTGAGAGCCATTGACATTACTGGTGGTTTCTCTCACACTTGTTAACAGTTCACATCATTGACTGGTAATCAAGTGGTTTCTACCATGTTCGACTTCAACACATTTATTCACATGGATAGAATCGTACTAGTTCAAGATGCGGAAATCAAGACTCTAGATCTAGTTTCCACCATCTAGGCTGCGAGGAATTTTGTTGTCATCTATACAGTAGACTATTTATAAACAGATGGCTGCGTCCATACTGTGTCTACATATATCTGTACTATGATGTATTCAAAATCATTCCTATATCAGAACGATTTTAGTTAGTTTATAATTAGTTTTAAATCTGAGTATGGGAATGCCTACCTCAGTGATGACATATATATGTATATATTTTGCATTGAATGTTTTTTACAGGTTCCGACTGGGGTGTCCATAGGATGATCTTTGAAATGATAAAGTACTGCACTCTTCATATATGACAGACTATGGCTTCATCTATTCCAGACTTTGCACTTTAGGGGGAAATTTGTTACACTAAAATCTGTCATCCTGACATTTTACTATGAGTATGAGCTCATTATTACTCATACTTCCTCCTTTTGCAAGTCTAACATATCTGCTCCTCATATCAAGCTTACAAAATCAGAAAAAAGTTCCTAAAATCCCCTAAATATTGGTATCGCACTTTCTCTATTCATTACCTACGGTCCCACACCTAAAGTTCAGCTTGCCCGCGGAACCATACCGCACGTTCTTTGTGTTATGGGTGCGGACCTCTATAAAACATAAAAAGGCGAGAAAGTAAAGATAAAAAGTGAATTTCAGATGAATTCTAGAAGATTCTAGATGGGAATTTTCGGGAATGGATACGCTTTGAGAAGGTTCATGCATCCCTCACTTGATGGAGCTAACCCCTTGATGTAAGGAGCTAATCCCTTTGAAGGAGGATTCTATCCCTTCATACTTGGAACATAAAACCTCCTCTTTTCCACTATAAAAAGAGGCTTTGGGTAGCCTCAAAGGGAGTTCAAGCTTAAGATATTTGAGGTTAAATGCTGTTGAGATTCAGACTCAGTTAACTAAGACTTTCTGTGAGGTTAAATCACTCACCTCTATCCGTCTTGGTTCAAAGAGTGCAATGCTTGTCAAATTAGAAGAGATTCCTGCTTTGGACCCCGGGAGGACCTGCACGACATCAAGGCACAGGTTGTAAAGGTTTTCTTTATTTGAAGTTAATACAAATATACTCATTTCTCTCATTAAACTGTCGATTCATGGTTTATTTCATAAATTCCTTGATCATTATGATAAGTATGGTTTATAATAATGTCTATACATGTGCTACGTAATCTTTTTGCTTGTTTGTGACTGCAGATTCACGAGGAACGTTATTTCAGTGCCCGGGAAGGACTTCAATGAGATCAAGCAAGCGCTGGACATAAGGTAGGCCTTACACCTATATAGTGTTTTTATGAATCTTATATGCTTAGAGAGAGATTAGTATAATTGGCTGTTTGTTGCTAGTTAATTTTAGTACTAGAGAGATCGGTCTTGTCTGCAAGACGGATTAATCTACACAACAGTCCCATATGCGTGGATGCTTTGAATTTTACATGCGCAGAATGTGTACAATCATTCTGTTGACGACCTCTGTCTGGCCATCTGTTTGGGGATGGAAAGATGTGGACTTGGTGAGCTTTGTGTCCATCATTGACCAGAGGCTAGACCAAAATGTGCTGAGGAACCTGCTATCTCGATGTGATATGATAGACTGTGGGATCCCAAAGTGCACCCATACTTGTTCAAAGAAGAGTTTAGCAGTAGCTTATGTTGTGATATTCTTCTTACAGGCCGCCATAATGGCCATCTTCGAGAATCTGTCAACGACCACGAAAACACAGTCATTTCCATTCTTAGTAGAGGGTAGGCCCGACATGTAATCCATGGAGATGGATTCCCACGGTCGACTAGGGGTAGGTAGTGGAGTATATAGGCCTTGCTTCTTGATGGTCGGTTTGGCAATGGCACAAGCAGTGCAGGATCTGATGTGTTTCTTGACATCCTTTCGAAGGTTCGGCCAATAGAAATACTTCTGTAGTATTGCTACTGTTTTCTCGACCCCGAAGTGCCCAGCGACTCGACAGTAGTGTGCTTCCCATATCATCTTGGCACGCTCGCTTGAAGGAACACAAAGGTGTCCCAGGTGACATAAAAGTGCATCTTGGAGGTGAAAATTTGGAACTTGCATGCCCCCCAAGAGTGCCTTGTAAGTGTGGCCAAATTCTGGGTCACTCTCATAGAGAAGCAGCCAATCAGAAGTCTCGTGCCCACAAGAGTTGAGCATGGTGGTGAGCACCACGATCGGTGGTCGGCTGAGGCAGTCTGCAACATTATTGGTGCTACCCTTCTTGTACTTGATGTTCAAATGAAACTGTTGCAGATATGTGGACCACTTCTAATGGCGATCATTCTACAACTTCCCTTGTGTCTGTATGAACTGCAGGGGCCGGTGGTCTGTGTGGATGATTGTTTCCTTCCCCAAAATGTAATGCTTCCATTGTCGACAGGCTTGCACAATGGAATACATTTCTTTGTCATAGGTGGGATGCTTGCGAACTGTCTCAGACAATGTCTCACTGTGATATGCCACTGGATGTCCCTGTTGAGTAAGAACTGCCCCAATAGCATAGTCAGAGGCATCTGTCTCGATCTCAAATGGCTGCTGCAAGTCCGGTAAGGTGAGCACTGGGGCAGAACAGAGGCGATTTTTCAATTCTTTGAATGCCTTCTGTTGAGGTTCCGACCAAAAGAATTTTGCTCTCGCTCCTCCTTTGGTGACTTGAATCAAGGGCCAAGTGATATGAGAGAATCCCAACACGAATCTACGGTAGAAATTAGCAAGACCCAGAAAGCTGCGAAGCTCTGTTATAGTAGTCGGGGCTGGCCAATCCCGAATGACTTGGATCTTGGCCGGATCCACATGCACCCCCCTTTCATCAATAATGTATCCCATATATTGAACCTGGGTCATGCCAAACGTGCACTTCTCCAAATTGGCACACAACTTGTGTTGCCGCAGTGTTTGGAGGACTTGTCGGATGTGATGAAGGTGCTCTTCCCAAGTCTTGCTGAAGATCATAATGTCATCCAAGTACACCACTACGAATGAGTTGGTGAATGGCTGCAAGATGTCGTCCATCATCCTCATGAAGGTTGCAGGAGCATTCGTCAACCCGAAAGGCATGACCAGCCATTCAAGAAGGCCTTCCTTAGCTTTGAAGGCAGTCTTCCACACATCAGAGGGTTCAATTGGTACCTGGTGATACCCAGACTTCAGGTCGATCTTACTGAAATATTTCGCACCTTGGAGTTGGTCCAGAAGGTCATCAATCCGTGGGATTGGGTACCTATTCTGGACAGTGATCTTGTTTAGTGCCCGACAGTCAATACAGAGTCTCCACGTCCCATCCTTCTTCTGTACCAACACGATCGGGCTCCCACAGGGCGATGAACTTGGTCTGATGTGACCTTTCTGCAACAGCTCCTGAATCTGCCTCTTGATTTCATCATTTTCCAGAATAGAGCGTTGATAGATCGGTCCATTGGGTAGTGGCGCACGTGGGGTTAGATCAATTGGGTGCTTGACCTGGCAGTGCAGAGGAACCCCTGTGGGTGAGGTGAAGATGTCCCCGTACTCATCCACGACCTTATCCATTTGTTGTTGTCGTGTAGAGGGGCCCTGTCTGGAGGTTTTGGCCACAGTCTTCTTCTTGCCCTGGGGGCGGATCATCAGGAAAACAAATTTCCTGGTTTGGGAAATGAGCTTACTGCATTGTTTTGCAGTAACCAAAGAGATAGTCGTAGGAGGTGGTACCTCTGGTATCCTGTCCAACTTATTTCCCAAAGTAATAATAACAGCACGAGGTCGAGACTCATATATAGCATGACGCTTCCACAAGTATGGTTGTCCTAATAATACATCAGAAACATCAATAGGAGCAACATCACATAATACCTCATCCGTGAAGGGCTTGATGCTATAGGGAAGGCGGCACTGCTGGCTGACGCGGAGATCTCATCCTTGGTGAAGCCACCCGATGGTGTATGGATGTGGGTAAGCTGTGGTCGGAAAGCCCAAATGCTTCACGGTGTCTGCTGAAATGAGGTTCTTTTGGCTCCCATTGTCGAAAATGAACTATACAAGGGAGCCCTTTACCCACATCTGGGAGTGGAAGAGACGTTCCTCCTCCTCTGGATCTTCCGGTTCCTCCTTCTGGACCTTTGTAGTGGCAACAGTGGCGTTGGGCTCCGCATCAATAATCTGTTTCCCTTTTTCATTCCCCTTTTCAGGTTCTGATTCGGATTCGGAGCATGCATCTGACTCAGAAGCCCTCATCTCGGCCACTAGTGACTGCTTGGCCCGACACTCACTTGTGTTGTGAGTGGAGCTCTTATGGAACTTACACCACTTTCCCGTGTCCTTCTTTGGCTTTACGGTGTTGTTCTTTTCTTGTGGCTTTGACGGGTTGTCTTTAGCTGCCATGCCTTGGTTCTATCCTTTGTTTTGCGGTTTGGAAGCACCTTTTCCTTGCTTTTGATTCGCAAATCCAAAGTCTCGCTTCTTCTGTTTGAATTACTGCTCAATCTTGGCAGCATACCGGTATGCTGTACCAAGCGAGGAGATGTTGAGGAACTCCATTTCCTCCTGAATGTATCTATGCAGACAGCTGCGATACTTTAGCACCAAATGTTTCTCTGAATCTTTGATACCCAACTTTGTGCGCAGGGTATGAAACAGATTCGTCAGCTCGTGCACATCTTGATCACTTTTTTGTTGCAGCGTGGTCCATTGTATATACTTGTCCTCATAGCTCCCCACGGGATAGTACTTTCCTTGACGACATCTTGAAAATAATTCCAAGTTGGTACGACCGAGAACAGAGAGGGTTCTGTCTAGTCCTTGTTCTCACAGTAGGTTTCCCACCAATCCTTAACATGGGGGGTAGCTTTGAGGAGTGCAAAAATAATCTTCTCCCAGTCTGAAAAGTCATGAACAGAGAAATATCCTTCTAATAGATTCAACCATCTATCTACGGCATCTGCGTCTATTTGACCCTCAAATATGGGAATGTCAAAATTTACTTGTACCTTAAAAGGAGTCGCGCCTCCAGAGTGGCTGCTGGATGCAGATGCGCCGCTGGTGGGCAGCCGTTGAAGGATCTGAGCAAAGTTATCCATCATCGCGTTCCTTTGTTTTTCGAGGGCCTCCTCGAGCAATATTTTGATAAGATCTCCTGCTCCCTCATCTTTCTTTTCGTCCCCCATGGGCGTCCGTCGAGGTTTGCGAGGCTGATCTTGCAAAGGTTCCACCAGATCAAGCCCTAGCTCCCTATACCCCGACCTCGTTGGGGACATGCAAAGAAGGATCGAGAAAAAGCAGACCGCTCTGATACCACTGATCCGGATTTATGCAGGAACGCAACAGAATAAACATATAACCATAAATATAGAGATGCAACGGAAATAACACTTCATTTCATTAATATCAAAGAACTGAAATTTGCTTACAGACAGAATGGAAATAAAACTAGCTAGGGCACTGGTAGCTATCTCTGAGAAGAGATGTGGCAGCTACAGGCCTCTGAACTGAGTTACAATGAGGGTCGAGGGCCTATTTATTATTGAGAAACAATGGAGAACCCTAAACATCCCAAAAACCTAACCCTAGGAGATGAAGCGCCAAAACTATGGGCCCCGTTTGGGTAAATTGGTGTTTCAACTTCCCAGGGACGTAACTTTGGCATACTATCTCCGTTTGACGTACATGATACATCATTCGAAAGCTCTATCCGAGGACTACAGCTTTCGGGATGAATTTGATGATCAAATTCGTTGTGCTTTGATACCCAAAAAACGTCGTTTAGGGCCTCAAAACGGCTCCGGAAGTTCAGGACCCGAAAAACTGCTAAAAATAGTAAGTTATGCCGAAACTGAAAAACTGAAAGAGACAATGGTGGGGGGGCCAAGTGGAATAGGTGGGTGGCCACCAATATCCACCTGGATCAGCATTTTAGTTCAAAAAAGGGCTTTCCGTGAGTCTTGAAAGGTATGCAGATTAAAATGAACTCAGAAAAGTCCCACTGTGATCGCCATTATGTTAGGGTCCCGTGATTTGGCTGATTGGCAAGCCAAATGACAATGTAACATCAAACCAGTCTTTGGAACCCAAGGACCTAGCCTTCCTGGACTCAGAGAGGGCTTTCTCTATTTGTGTAAGGGATATCTGTGTGTTTACTTATTGTGTTCTTGATTTTAGGCTAGTTATGAAGTAGGTTTTTGGTTTTGGTTTTTGGGGTGTGAGGGATGAACTGATCAAAGACTAAGATAGGTAAAAAGATGTTGGATCAACTAGGCTATGGGGTCGAAAAGGTCAAGGAATCTTTCAGATGGTGATACAAGGTTGCTGAAGGGTCAATCTGATTCGAGGTAAAATGGATCTTTGGGTAAAATGGAGTGAGAAGGACATTAAACTTGTGAAGAACAAAGTATTTCAAACATAAATAGTTTAATAACTAGCATAAACATGGTAGGGCTAACCATTAATCATGATAAATGTAACTATAAACTGATCAATGCATAGAAATAAGCATTCAAGCCATGCATAGAGAGATATGACTCTATAACTTTAGGAAATGTCTATTGGACTTTGGGGAAAAACA
Source organism: Pinus albicaulis (assembly GCA_034641835.2). Taxonomy (NCBI): domain Eukaryota; kingdom Viridiplantae; phylum Streptophyta; class Pinopsida; order Pinales; family Pinaceae; genus Pinus; species Pinus albicaulis. Next base: position 358,431,485 of record CM076576.1, read on the forward strand.
TTTAAGACAAACAAACAACTCAAATCACTATGAGAAAATGCCTAAGCATAGTATTTCAAGCTATTGGGCACTTTGAAGCAAGATTGCATAGTTTTAGGCAAACGACAAGATCAGTACAAGACCTCCTTGGTTCAACAAATGACCATCTAATCAATCAAAGAAAGGTTTCAGAGGTGGAGCTATGACTATCCATGAGTAAGCAGGGCATACCATGAATCATACTTAGCATGCATAAAACCATAAATGAAACAACCAAACAATATTCTTCAGTTATCAAAGAGCAATCAAGGATTCTTTGATATGACTAAGAAGGAAGAAAACATAGAAGCTATTAAGAAACAGGAAACTTGAGGTGCCTCCAAGGGCATGTCTCAAATCTATTCTCTACTGTCTTATAGCAAGCAAGAACATGGAATTATGAATGAAAACTAAGAAGCATAATAGAGAGGGACACTATACCATTTTACCAAGTCAAGGAATCCAACAACAGACCTCCTTCATCATCCAAAAACATTCAAGAAACTATCCAATGCATGAGACAAATGTTTCTTCCAAGATTGTATAACCATATATTGCTTCTATTCATCAAGTTCAGCCTTGTTTACAATGAAATCCTTTGGAATATATAGGCCAAAGTGAGGAAAAACTCCTAGTTCAACTTGCAATCTCATTGGCCTATCCAAAATATCTGATTTTGTCCTTGAGGCTTTGCAAGGCCCAAGACACAAAATATCTAATAAAATATCTGAAAAATGCTAAAAAAGGAAAATATATTGACTTTTCATAACTAATAATGCCCAAAAATAGCTAAACGCACTTGAGGAAAAGTCACTTTAGAAAGGTTCTTTTTTTACAAAAATACTTAAGAAATATATCAGCAGAAAGTCCTCTGAATTGCCAACAACTTTTGGAGGCCTTCCTGATGTCGAAATGAGGCCTGTGATAGCTTGTTGGAAAGCTCTGAATGTCTATTTTCTGAAAACGCTTATTTTCCTCCAAAATGACCATTGGAAGTCCATCAGAAACTGACCTGTGTGTAGAAAACCAAAAAATAGACCTTGCTGATAAATGGGGCAAAGTGTGGAAAAAGTTAGTGTTTTTCACCATTTTGGGGGAGAAAATCATCTTCAATTGATTTGACAATCACTAAGTATATGCCCCTAAAATTATGGCATCCAATTATACCATTTTCATCCTTTCATGATTCCCCAAAAAGAAATGGCGATGCCCATGAGTTTTAGCCAAAAACCCAAAAAAGACAAAAAAACCAAAACTTGTTGAAATTCGCCCAATTTTGGCAAGCATGACCCTCAAGGGTTTTCAGAAACATGCTATGAAGCTGAGGCCAAAATTTGGAACTTTGAGGTATATTTATTCAATTTTGGTGATGGGCGCCTCCTTTAAGCTTCCTTGAGTTTTTCCTGTGTGGCCTTCAATTTCCACCGGGCAAACTGATTGAGATTCTTATAGTGCCCGGTCATCCTCCTTTGAAGGTCCAAATTTCTATTGGCCTTCTCCAACTTCTTTTCCAAGTGATCGTTCACCCTCTTGAGCCATTCTTCTCGATTTTTCTCTATCTCTTGGGTGAACAAAGTAGTAAGAGGAATAGATTGGAGATGGGCAGATTCTTCCTCCTTTTGTTTCTCAAGGGCTCTTTTGAGTCCCATGGTCCTTGGCCTCTTTCCTCTGGGCTGATCTTCATCTTCGCTATCATTGAACTCGCCCATGAGTTCTTCCAATCTAAATTGCCCCTTGGAGGACTCTTTTTTGTATTTGATGGCCCAGGTCTCATATACCACCATGTGGACACTCATCTTTTTATTTTGAATTTCCAAAAAGTGATTGAAGTTTCTAGCCCTCTCTAGATCTGTCCTCAAAGCATCAATTTGGCTTTCTCTATTGACCAAGAGAGTCTCTAGGATTTGGGCCTCATTGTCACTATCATCACTTTGGATTTGAATTATGTCAAAGTCTCTCTCCTTTTCATGGCTGCTTTCTTCTTTCTCCCTTCTCTTGCTTTTGGTGGCTCTCTTGGTCTTCCTCCTCTTGGGTAAATCAGCAATGGGCTGCTTGGGCAATTTCCCCTTGCTTCGGAGGGCCCTAGTAACATTTGGAGTTATAGTCTGGGGCTTGGCCACTTTTGGAGAAGAAAGCATGGCCCCTTCCCTAGAAGAGGGAGCTAGCACATGCTCTATTGTCTCTTTGCCCTTGTTACTTTCCTCATCATTCTTGCCACTGTTTTGAGTTTGTTCATGGCACTGCTCTTCATCACTGTGCTGTATATCATCACTGCATTTTTCTTCATGAGGCTTCCTTTTCTCACTGTGCTGCACCTCTTCATCATGTTGCTATTATTCATCATGTTGTTGCTCATTTTCATGCTGCTGCTCATCTTCATTTTGCAGCTCATCATTATGCTCTTCTTCACCATGCTCTTCTTCCCCTTGCTGCCCTTCTTCATCATGTTGTTCCTCCTCTTCATCATGCTGTTTTTCATCTTGCTCTTCCTCCCCTTGCTCATGCTCTTCTTCCTCATCATGCTCTTCTTCTTGTTCAATGGGAAATTTGAGCTTCTTGGGAATGGGCTTGCTTGAAGAAGGTGAAGGGTGGTGAGTGGAAGGTGAAAGAGATGTATGGAATGAAGGAACAGTGGTGAAATCTGGATGTGCAATGAAAGTGTCCGAAGAGATTTCCTTCTTCTCAAGCTGATGAAGAATGACAACCTTGATGAGGGAATGATGGAAGAGGCAAGCTGACTGCTGAGAAGGAGGTTTTTTCTCAACAGTGGAGGCCATTTTCTCAATACTTCTATGGAGGAAGAAAGGGATATTTAAAAATTTGGCTCTTGTGAAATGCATGAGCAACCGGACATGGTAGGCATAGACCTAGGAGAATATTCCCTCGCAAGTGAAATATTTCATGATTATCTTCATGAGTAGAGCATAAATTGTCAACAGATATGAGAAAGGAAAGATGGATGGACATGTATCTCTATGCTCAGGCTTCAAAAAGGATTTGTATTGTTCTGAGTCCAGGTGGCTCTGTTTGAACCACTTCTCTCCGACATAAGGGATTTTGGTGGCCTTGGAAATGGATCTAGGAGAAAACTTGAAATCCAAGCCTGCCAGCTAAAAGTGTTTCCCTTGAAATCTCAAAGCACAAATATGTGTCAAAGGGGAATAACTTTTCATCTCCTGCACCCTTTGAAAAAACTCTATACATCCAACCTCATGAAAGTTAAACAGGACTGATGGATGAGCATTTACCTCTTCAGTTGAAACAAGCTCAAACCTCCTGTGAAGGCCACTTTTACTGTCTTGCCTGGGAGGCATCTTTTTTTTAATACTCTTTGCTGACTGACAAAAAAAAGTTGTCTCAAATGGTCCTTGAAATCGCTTCTCAAGAACACCTCTGTCCTCCTTATAAGTCACTATTTTTTCCTCTTTTATGCCAAACAACAAGTATTTTTCAAAAGAAACAAACTCAATCTTATCATTGTGCTTGGGCAAAGTCTTGAAAAAAGGTGTTTGTGGTTTCTCGTTTGAACAAGGATCTTTTGTGTTTTGACATAAACAAGACACCCTTCCTCCAAACGATACTCTTCTGCTATTCACTGGTTTCTATACAAAGGTAGACAAAACACCCTTGAGTTATCTTGAGAAACCTTTCAATGAAAGACTTTGATTTGGACTATGGAGGCTGCACAAAATTTGATTTTTTTAATCATACAGAGAGGTCACTTTTAAAATGATAAGCTTTCACCTTATAAACAATGTTTTCAACTTTGAATTTTCAGACAGCGGTTGTTTTTTTTACCACTGTTAGGACACCTTATAGCAACTTGAAACCTCTACAACTCTGCTCAACTGTCTAGTAATTAGTATATGGTTTATCACTTTGCTTGAAGGCAGTTTAGGCCCTTTGAAACTGATAAAAACACACCCTACCTATTACTGTAACAATCTTTGGAAACCACAGTAACAAACAACCTTGATTTTTTACCAAAAACTCCACTATCCAATCACTGCTTTAGTCTTCGAAAAAAATGGTATCAATACCCCTTTAGAATTTCAAATGTACCAAGGGGCAATGAAAAATACCTTGAAGATGGCTTCGGACCTTCTTTGATGAATTGAGCAGCTCCCAAGACTCTTTTGAAGGCATTTTGGATGTTTTAAATAGGCGCGACACATACACTGAAAAGAACACCGCGTTGTGATGGGTGTCGGGTCGGCCTTCGGGCAGTATGTGAACGACGCCACAGGCGTGCCGCGCAGGCTTAAAGCCTTTAAACTTGAATTTTTTTCCCGAAAAGTAGGCTTTCTCCAGTGAACAGCTAGGAGAGTGATTGTTTTTGTTTTAAAATTTTCTAATGAGACTTAGCAACGGTCTCTCCACCTTAATATTTGAAAGAGACACTTTAAATGCCTTTATATTGTGCTTTGGAGGGTTTAACTGTTTTGAAAGTCTTGTCTGTTTCATCAAAACATGAAACACTTCTTTTGTCATTTTATTATCTTTAAAACATCACAAAAGCCAATGTTTCACCGAGACTCCTAAAAGTGTTGTGGATGATACTTTTGAAGATCTTCATAGATATGACCCTTTTCAAAGTGAAGAAACCATCTTAAAATCCAAAATCTCTCTTAGTGTTTTCTCATCAAGGCAATACCCTTTTCACTGTTTTCCTATTTCTGACCTTTAAAGGAGCACTGCTTAAGAGTCAAATACAAGGCTTTTGATGCATCCTTTGCCACATCTTGGAAGGAGATGATCCACAGTTATAGGACTTATTTTGACAAATCGACTCTATTGGTGTATGATGATGATTATGCCCATAGTGAAGTTCATCAAAACTGTCAGGTGCCCTTTTTGAGATTTTTTTTTACTGTGGATAAAACCTTATTAGCATTCACCCATGGCTTTTATATCTGTTGATCATGGAGAAAAGGCCTTTAGAGACCCACAATGCGATCATATGCAACATTGAGGCTTTTTCACATGCTTCATAACAAGGTCCTTGTTTATGACAGTAGCATGTTTCATTTGTTTTGAGTGTTGTCTCTGAATTTAAAACACTTTCCATATCCTTTTTTTTACACATACTGTCTCTATGTGTTTATTGGCAAAGTCTCCTTCAGAAGCAAGGCTTAGGCTACCTTCTTGTCAATTTAATGAGGTTTTGAAAAAGATCTTCATCGACAGGAAAAGCAAAGCTTCTTTGAACATCAAAACATCACTACTTGGCCTATGTTTAACCCAGTTCTCAACTCATAAACCTTCAATTGATTTATACTGATTTCAACTCTGTCTTTCAAATAATGAACTCATATAATAAATATTTGAAACACCATTGTTGTGTTAGTGGTTTTCATCTATCGGAGAAAAGGTGTAAAACAAGTTTTTTAAGGCTATTTGTAGCATTGTTATCCTTGTTCCCTTAAATGAGGCCATACCTCTATTCCTGGCCCTCTTCTTGTTAAATGAAGGAACGATTTATCACATTGCCAAACCCTCTACTTGTTAAATGAAGGAGGTTTTCCACCAATGACATAACCATCTACTCATATTTGGAGGAGGTTTTCAACCAATGACCTAACCATCTGCTCATGTTTGGAGGAGGTTTTACACAGTCATGCTATTTCATCTTTTTGTTAAAATGTGTCATCTTTCCTTGTAGTGCCTATTCATAGTTAAGTAAATAAGAGTGAATAAATTTACAAAATGTCATGATGGGCATGCTCTGAGATGTGTATTTCTATTTGATAGAATACCCTTATGTATCTTTAGAAAACAAGAGCAATCCTGACCTATGTCTACAAAGTAATACTTGCTAGTCATAGGTCACTAACCTTTTGACTGTGTTTGCAAGAATTCACTGAATTATCTCTGACTGGTACTTGTATCCCAGGCTCAAAACCACATGAGAAGCAACTGTCTTCTCATGTTAAGTTTAATAATGTCTTCTCGAACACTGGTACACTTCTGCTCTTGAAAAAGACATTGAAACACTGTAAATCCACCTAATATCAGTTTGACTTGTGGCATATGCACTGCTGAGACATCAAGGTTTGTTACTGGCGCGACTTAAGGGTGTAGCAAGATTTATTTTTAGAATAGGGAGGTTATCTATGACTGGTTGATATTATACAGAGGTTCTTTTGGATTTTAGGATAGTTTGCCAAGGGAGGAATGCCTAAAGCGCCACTACCTAACTTAGGGGAGACTTTTTTTGACAGATTTGGAGTATTCTCTTTGGAGCTGATGGACAATTTTGTATGACTGAGACTAGATAGGGCATGAAAATTAGGTTTTATATCATCATGGGCTGATTGAAAAGGTAGGAGTGCAAAATTTTTATGGGTTTTTTCTAGCTGACAAATTTGACAAATTGGAGATCAGCTACTAGAAAACTTGGCTTCAAAAACTAGTCATTATCAACAGGTGAAAAATACTGATGACTAACACCTGTATTTACCATTGGTTTACTAGTTTGGTTATTTTCAACCACCATGGTTCTGAATGTCCAAACTGCTCCTCAACCAATTTCTCCTCCACCTGAACGATATCAACCTCAATTTCATCCTAAAGTTGTTCCTTTTCTTTCTTCACCTTTTGTTTCTTCATCCCTTTATTCCTCCTCTTCTGGTGAAAGTCTTGATTCTAGTAACGAGAAAGATAAGAAGAAGAAGAAAAGGACGAAGAAGAAGAAGCAAAATAAGTAGGGGGAAACCAAAAAACCATTGCTATCAATGCAAATAATATGGAGAAATATTTCAATTATCCCCGTAAAGCTAAATTCCCTTCTAGTGTATGTAAGGGTAACCACTTTCATAGAGGTTGTCCTAGTATTCCCAAGGTATTATAAGTATTTTCTACATGCTCGCATCAGCCTTTATCATCAACCTCTACAGATCATGCTAGTCATAACCATCACCTAGTGATAGTAAGGCCCATGGGAAAAAGGGTAAAGTCAAATTTCCCTGTAGGTTATGTGAAGGGAATCATATTATTCACCTTTTTCCTTATCTGGATGAAGTCTCAAAAGTGTGGGACAACCTTATAGCTTCTCAACCTCATCTTTTGGCTCATTATCGAAATATTTCCCCTGGTCCTCTACTAATTGATGAAGTGATTAAATTGATCCGATTTAATCTCTAGTCAATCCCACTCTCTTTGAATGTCAATCCCATGATTTTTTTCCCGACCAACACTCGGTTCAGAAAATGGTTGAATTTACTCCACTTTCATTCGATCATACCTTTCCCGTAGAGAGTGAACTTCATACCACTTAGGTTCTTCTTGTTTCTTCATATTCCAATGAACTGGGGGGTGTTGTGGATGATTTTGTCACCCCCCCTAGAGACAGCCTAGAGTTGCCATAGACCAGTGCCTAGGACATCTTATATAGCAAGGAGCCCTTTATATTTTGGGTTGTCAGTCCAAGGAGCTCACTTACTATCTCTTGTTTAAAACAAGGAAACTAAATTTGAATGGGACCAATCTCTCTCAGAAGCAAGTACAAAGACAAGATCAATGTAGGAACATCATATAAAACTTCAGCATGAAAGCATCAGACAGTTAAGAGACCGCTTACTGTAAAGAGGGCCGATTCAAATAATATATCACAGAGATCAAATATCAGGGAGTGAGTGCAGTGAGGAAACATAAGAAGATATTACTGGCAGAAGGGCGCACCAATTTACGAATCCTTAAGCCACTAATATAGCAGAAAATATGAAAAGAGTGAACATGGAACAGTATATCACTTCTAGGCCTATTTAAAGCGCTTGACTAATTCCAGAAAGGGCACCACTTAAGATGAATCCTTACTGCAAACTAGTGAGCCACTCGCATTCTAGAACATGATACAAGAAGATAATTTTCATGAAAAGAGATAATGTATTAACACATAAGAAAAGTTACATACTGTGAGATACCAAAGACCAGAATCCTCAATACAGTTATAACCCCTCCTCACTGAGACCCTACGGGCTCTGAAACTTCATGCAGAAATATTACAAGACGAATACAATAGTCTTCTCGCTGCACAGTTTGCTGACAGAAATCTGGAACCCTTACAATGCCTTTATTTCTAGCTTTTATAGAAGAGATAGAGAATTCTAGAGGAGGCGGTAGATAGAAAGCATTTAATAACTTATTTTGAATCAAATGGCGGAAAATGTTCGCGCCCACACTATGAAACGATTGAATATAAATGTTTGTACTTTACAATTTATTTCTGGAATGAATGCTGGAAATGTGAATCTATCTATACACAAGATATAAATAATAAAATATGAGAACGTTCGGCCTTTTTCTGGAGGAGGGAGACCTGCGGCAATAAAACCTTGAGGCGCCTACTCCTGTACATGGTACTTTCGATCTTCAGATTTTGAATTCAAATTCGGAACCTCTTTCGAGCTGGACCCTGAATTTATTGCTTCTTCATAAATACTCTGTTGCTGCATTAATGTTTTCGACTGTCCAAATGCGTTCCTTTTAATTTTCTCTCTGGAGAGTTCCATGGATCGAAGTACCTTTCTTTAATGGAGGTCACATCATAGTGACTTCTGGATCCTTTCCGCTAATTTTGTTCCCACCAGAGGTTCCTGCAAAAACCAAAGCTTATTGAATAAAACTGATGACACAGAAGGTGGACACAGTGAGACTGATGGAGGTGATGGCAAAGATATGAGCGGATTATATAACGACGCAGGGAGGGGACTTTAAATGAAAACGCAAAGGTGTGACACGTGACCAGAGTATGTGAACAACGGAGAAAATGCGCGTGACATGTAGGCATACAACGAAGAGTGGAGGGCGGGTACTGATGGCGTGGAAACTCATAAAACTAACCCTTGGAGGAGTTACAAAGAAAGGACGCGACAAGACAGCGGAATGAAGGCTTTAAGGTGGGACCCGGAGTGCGTGTCGCAGGATCGCAAGAGGGGAAAATGCGATAAAAGAAGAATGGAACAGCCAAAATTTCGCGCTTGCGCTATGCGATGGGCGTGGTGAGTGCATATCGCAAAAATGAGAAATGCGATGATGGGGAATAATGCGCGAGAGAGACTGCGCTTTTGCGATGGCGCGATTGTGAGATTTTGCGATAAACACTTAATGGGGCGGTGTTTGGTTATATGCAAGAAGGAGGGCGCGGAGCTGGGAGGCGAAGGGGGCTAGACCTTACATAATCTTTAAAAAGTGGACTTTAGCCCTTTTTAAATGTATTTCTGATGCTGGGAGAGGCAACGGTGAAAGAGGAAAAGAGACTATATCCAAAATCCAAATGAGGGGGGGCTGATTGGTACAACATCGGCTCCAACTGGGGACGGCATGTTCGTCCTCGGGCATGCCGAGAACTCGCAGACCTCAGACCCCTTTGTATTCTCTTCAAAACCTATTAGCTTATTTACATTATTTACACTTCAAAACTGAAATCACCTTTGCTTAAATTATATACATAAATAAATCAGGCCTGCTCTGCCTGGGTCAGTACTGAAAGTAGTGTTTAAGGAATTGTCCATTCACGGGAGCGTCCAACAGATCTCCCTACAGGTTTTCTAACATGAAAGTATTATTTCTCCCTAGGTTTACTATTTTGAATGGACCGAACCACAATGGGTCGAATTTGGCATGCTTGCCCTTTTCGGCTCTGCGAAGATCCCATCTAAGAACCAGGTCTCCAACTTGAAAATTCCTATCCTTTGCGTGCTGATCAAAGACCTTCTTCATTTTTTCCTGATATTCTATTAATATCTGATCTACCTGATTCCTTATTTCTTCCAACTCTACCAGCTGATTAATTCTTCTAATCATCACATCTGGTTCTTCCTGGTTTTCCTGCATAAAAGTGCCACCGGCAATGCTAATTGTAGAGGAAACACAGCAGCCCGCCCATATACCAGCTCATAGGGTGATTTTCCTGTTGCTCTTTTGCTGGTTATCCTATTCGCTCATAGAGCAAACTTTAATTGAGAGTCCCAGTTTTTCTGATTTTCAGCGATTGTCTTCTTCAGGGCTCTCACCAGGGTTTTATTGGATGACTCTGCTAGACCATTTCCCTATGGATAGTATGCTGTAGAATGAGTCAGGATGATGTTATATCTCTGGCAGAACTTTACAAACCTGGCAGACTTGAAAGCTTGTGCATTGTCAGTTACAATTCTGGCAGGGCAGCCAAACCTTGATATGATATTATCTTCTATGAAATTCATAATTACAGCATCGGTAGCATTTCTGGTAGGTATGGCTTCTACCCATTTTGTGAAATAGTCTGTGGCTGTCAATATCCATTTATGTTGGCCACTTGATGGGGGGTGTATCTCTCTTATAAAATCTAATCCCCATTTCTGGAATGGTTCATTTACATGAATGGGGATCAAGGGCAAGGCCGCTGATTTCTGCCTTTCTGCAAATATTTGGCATTTGTCACATGATCTGACCCAAGAAAAAGTATCTGAATGTAATTTTGGCCAGTATAAACCAGCCTTCAAGATTTTGTGAGTGGTAGCCCTCCAGCTGTAATGTCCTCCACATATGCCCTCATGAAATTCTGTCATTACATTCTGCACTTCATTTTCTGTGAGGCATAACAGCAGTACACCTAGAGGGTCTCTCCAATAGAGCTGCCCATTAGTAATGACATATTTCTGAGATTTCAGCCTTACAGCTCTGTATTTTTTCTTATCACAACTTGGAGGGCGGCTTAGAGTTAAAAGATATTCAACTATTTCTTTGTACCAAGGACTAGTTAGATATTTCACATGTATCTTTTGGGTAGCCATCTCTAGTCCCTGCTGCTCTTCTTCTTTTTCTGATTCTTCATTTGCTATCACAGACAGATTGATGCCCAAGGCTTGATGATTTGATTCAGATAGCATTTTGGCAAGTCCCTGTCCTTTGATCAATTTAGTAGGCCTTATGTCCAAATCATACTCTTGGATTTTTGCAATCCATCTTCCCCTTCTACCTTCGTTGTCTCCCTGAACCAGAATATCTTTTACAGCTGCTGTGGGAACATAAGAAGTAATGTGAGATTGCAAAATATAAACCCTGAAATCTTTAAGGGACTTTACAAGGGCATATGCCTGCTTCTCCAATATATTGTATTTCAATTCAACATCATACAGTACTTGACTGAAGAAGGCTATAGGCTGTTCATATCCCTCTTCATTTTTCTGCAATAACACTCCAGCAATTGTATGAGGTGAAGCAAATGAAAAAATCATAAAAGGCTTACTATAGTCTAGTCCCGCTAGTACAGGAGCTTCAGCAAAAGCCTGTTTTATCCTTGTAAATGCATCTCTAGACTCCTGGGACCACTTAACTTCATTGTCCTTTTTCAACATATTGGTTATATGCCTAACTATCTCAACATAGTTAGGAATGAATCTTCTCAAGAAATTAATTCGGCCCAAAAATACCTGTACTTCCTTTTTATTCCTTGGCAAAGGAATGTTGTTTATCACTTCAACTCTCTTAGGATCAATTTTCACACCATCTTTAGTCACAATATGCCCTAAGATTCTTCCCTCATCTAATGCAAACAAAGATTTTAGAGGATTTAGAGAAAGGCCATACCTTCTGCATTTTTCAAAAGTTCTTCTTAAATGCTCAATATGATCATCATCATTCTTTGAGAATACTATGATATCATCAAGATACACCACCAAGAACTTGTCCTGTTCTCCAACAGAGGCTATGTCCATTTCCCTCTGAAAAGTAGCTCCTGCATTAATTAATCCGAATGGCATCCTTGCATACATAAAGGTTCCCCATGGAGTAGTAAATGCAGTCTTCTTCTGGTCTTCTGGGAACACGGCTACTTGATTGTAGCCCGAAAATCCATCCATCATTGACATTCTGGATGCTCCCACTACTTTCTGCAGGATGTGGTCCATCTTAGGCAGTGGATAGTTATCTTTGAGAGATGCTCTGTTCAAATTCCTGAAGTCTACACACAGCCTTATTTCTCCATTCTTCTTCCTAACAGGAACAAGATTTGCTACCCACTCGGAGTATCTTAGTGGTACAATTATCTTGGCCTTCAACAATTTTTTAATTTCTTTTTCAATTGAGGGAAGCAGCAAGGGGTTTATCTGTCTGAGCTTCTGCTTGTATGGCTTTGCATCTCCCCTTAGTGGAATCTTATGCTGTATAATATTTACATCAAAAGTTTTAAGGTCCTCGTAGGACCAAGAAAATACGTCTTTGTAAGATTGAAATAACTTTAAATACTTTTATGTGTATCCTTCTGGGACTCTTTTAGATAATTTAACAATTTTGGGGTCAGTGGAAGTACCCAGATTCAAATCTCCCACTTGATCTTCTTCTACTACTTTGTTTGGCTGCATGGGAACATCATCTTTATTGAATAACCTTTCTAGAGGCACCAATCCTCTAGGTATCACATTTCCCTTCAGTTGCAGCACCTTATTACCTGCTATTCTTTCTTCCCATTGGTTCTCAGCAATATTTTCAACTTCTTCCTCCTCATTATCATCAATCTCCATGTTGGAGAATTCTCCCACCGTTTCCATAAATCTTTTCATTTGTTCATCATCTTCGAATACCTGCCAATGCTTTATATTATCTGGAATGGATGGTCTCTACCGTACCTCCACTTCATATCTTAAAAGCGGATTCTGAGGAGGACGAAAGGTACTGGCAGCTACAGCGAGAGAATCTGCTATTCTGTTTTGCTCCCGGGGCATGAACTGTATGTTGAATGCTGAGAAGAAGTTTTCTATCACGTCCCATACTTCATTTCTGTATGCTCTGAGCCGTGGATGCTTAGTTTGACATTCATTTTTAATCTGTCTGACCACCAGTTCAGAGTCTCCAAACACCTTCAGGCATTGGATGCCCATATTTCTAGCTGTCTGTAGGCCCAGTAATAATGCTTCATATTCGGCTACATTGTTTGTAGCTTCATACTCTAGTTTAAAGGACAGTGGCACCCATCTCCCTGTAGGGGAAATTAACAATACCCCAGCTCCATTACCTTCCCTTGAATTAGCTCCATCAAAATGCAAAGTCCATATTTCTGATTCCTGACTCGCTCCAGGCAGCTCAGCTTGAGTTTGACCAAAAAGGGGCTCACGAGCATAATTCTGATTTTCTTCTAACATTAAACATGAAAAGTCTCCCTCTTTGTTGTAAACTGGAGAATTATCTGAGCAGTCAGCCTTAGTTACCATCTTAACAAATCTAGTCTCTCTGTACAACCTCCTCTCTTGCCCTCCAAAAACTGGGACAGTAGCATATGTTAAATCCAATTTAATTGATCCCCCAATATTTGTACCCCAGGACCTTGACAACAACATTCCAAAGCGGGCTGGGATATCAGCAACCATGATGTCCATGACCACACTTTTTGCTGGGATTTGAGCTAAATTGACCACTAAATCTTTTATCATTCCCAAACATTTAACCCTTTTAGAATCAAATGAATATAAATCTTTATATGGTCTTGTAATCTGCAGTCCTAGTTGCTCCATGACAGATAGGGGCATAAGATTATGGGAAACCCCAGAATCTAACATGCAATTATGTAACAGCAGGTCATGTACGACTAGGGACACATAAAAGGGAGGAGTAGCAGGATCTATCTCCTCGACGTGTGGGCCAAAGACTACCATGGGTCTTTCTTCTTGAAGATTTAAACTATCAGGCACGATTGGTATTTCAGGAGGAAGTATAAAAGCAGTAACTTGGGACTGATATACAGGCTGTTTTAATAACTCAGTCAATGGGACAGGAATCTTAATCTTTTCAAGTTTTTTTTGCAAATTGAAAGCCGATGTGGGCTTTTCCATTACTACTTCTTTTGACTCCTTATTTTCAACTGAAGACCTAACCTCTTTTGATATTGGCTCGGTATTAGGAGGATTGACTATTTTTGAGGAAGAAGGAATCTGAATATTAGACTGCAAGGAAGTATTTAGAGGACTCTTACCTTTCTCCGCGGTCTTCTTTGTTGCTGATTCCTTCTGAGCAGATGCTTCTTCCTGAGGTGGTTCTTCCTCTTGCTCCTGAGTTCTGGTCCTCTTCCTCGAGGATCTGAGATCATATTTGACGTTGAATTGGGCTTCCATGAAATCAGCAAACTGCTTACAGTAATGATCGATCTCTGCTTCCTCTTCTTCATCATGCAACAGGCACTCCATATCATCATTATTTGAAAGAGACATATTTAAACTTTCTAATCCATAAGCTGCATCTCCAGTGGGGTCATCTGCTGGCCCTTCCAGGTATAAGGGATGGGGAACCTGATCCTGTGATTCCTTTGCTTCTCTGGGCAAGATATGGAATGGTGGTCTTCTATACTGGGGGTTGTATCCTCTGTTTGGAGCATTATAATAGTTCTTGGGAGCTGCATTCTTAGCTTCCAGTTCCATCTTAACCATATTCTTTACCATTTTACTTATTTCATCCAACTTTTCTGAATCTTTTTCCTGATTGAAAGCATAAATCTCTTCTTTGCCCTTCCTCCTGGTATCGTGCTCAATTTTCCCTTTCAGTTTCCCAGTGGAGGCAAAGTTCGCTTCTAATTCCAGAGCGTCTGCTTGCGCATCATCTAAATTGGCAGGTTTTCTTTCTCTCAATGCAAAACCAAAATCACAGTCAAAGGCTGCTATGAAAATTATCTTGGCAGCAGCTTCATGAGGCTTCATCTCGGGAGGCAGGCTCAGATATAACTTGTTGAATCTTTTGATGAATTCTGCCACTCCTTCATTCTATTTCTTCTTCATAGTATTAAATTCAGTGAGACATTGACCATGGTCTTTCTTCTCTCCCCACTTCCTAAGAAAAGTATTCTCCATAACGTCCCAGGTGGTTATTGAATGGTTTGCCAATGTCTTAAACCATTTTCTGGCTTCACCTTCCAAAGATTGCACAAACAACCTCAAGACCACATCCAAATGTTCAACATTCAAGTTCTCCGCGAAAGAGCAGAAGGTCTCGAGATGTCTCTGCGCATCAATCTCATTTTCTCCATTAAATCTCGGCAGAATTTTCAGATAATCCTGTGGCATATCATTCAGTGCTTGAGGTAAGGCCAGAGGTGCATATTTTTTCAATAGGAAAGCAGGAACATCGGCCATTGGGGGAGGCGGGAGTTGTACAACAGTCTGAGAAACAAATGAAGGGAGAGGAGTAGGAGGGAGCAGAGTATGAATAACAATGGGAAAATATTGCACAGAAGCCTGAGGTGTAGATGGGAATAATTCACGGTTAACAGCAGCTACTTCTGTGACCTCTTTAATTTCTTCAGCCTCGAGAGGAGGAGGAGGTTCTCCTTCAATCCAGGTGCTTCCTCTACGTGGAGTCTCTAAACAAAACTCAGGATTTTCTGTTCTAACTTCTTGAGAAGAATAGGGCAGATAATTTTCAACAGAACACTCGAAATTTTTAGCACGGGCTGACTTCCTCTCCTTCCAGATTCCTTTACGAATGATTTTCTCTGGGTCAGACACGTAAGGTGTTTTCAGTTGGGCTGTATCTGACCTCAAATGCGGCCTACGAGGAGACAAGACTACCAATAAAAATTTGTCGAATAAAGACCAGTGGAGTCGCCAAGGTGAGAGATATGCAACTCTTCAACTCTCTATGCTCACCCGATTAGAGAGTGAAAATAACTTTGTCGAGACCCAGGGAAACTGATATTCTTGAATTCACTCCCCGGCAACGGCGCCAGAAAGATGTTGTGGATGATTTTGTCACCCCCCATAGAGACAGCCTAGAGTTGCCATAGACCAGTGCCTAGGACATCTTATATAGCAAGGAGCCCTTTATATTTTGGGTCGTTAGTCCAAGGAGCTCACTTACTATCTCTTGTTTAAAACAAGGAAACTAAATTTGAATGGGACCAATCTCTCTCAGAAGCAAGTACAAAGACAAGATCAATGTAGGAACATCATATAAAACTTCAGCATGAAAGCATCAGACAGTTAAGAGACCGCTTACTGTAAAGAGGGCTGATTCAAATAATATATCACAGAAATCAAATATCAGGGAGTGAGTGCAGTAAGGAAACATAAGAAGATATTACTGGCAGAAGGGCACACCAATTTACGAATCCTTAAGCCACTAATATAGCAGAAAATATGAAAAGAGTGAACATGGAACAATATATCACTTCTAGGCCTATTTAAAGCGCTTGACTAATTCCAGAAAGGGCACCACTTAAGATGAATCCTTACTGCAAACTAGTGAGCCACTCGCATTCTAGAACATGATACAAGAAGATAATTTGCATGAAAAGAGATAATGTATTAACACATAAGAAAAGTTACATACTGTGAGATACCAAAGACCAGAATCCTCAATACAGTTATAACCCCTCCTCACTGAGACCCTACGGGCTCTGAAACTTCATACAGAAATATTACAAGATGAATACAGAAGTCTTCTCGCTGCACCATTTACTGACAGAAAAACTGGAACCCTTACAATGCCTTTCTTTCTAGCTTTTATAGAAGAGATAGAGAATTCTAGAGGAGGCGGTAGATAGAAAGCATTTAATAACTTATTTTGAATCAAATGGCGGAAAATGTTCGCACCCACACTATGAAACGACTGAATATAAATGTTTGTACTTTACAATTTATTTCTGGAATGAATGCTGGAATCTATCTATACACAAGATATAAATAATAAAATATGAGAATGCTCGGCCTTTTTCTGGAGGAGGGAGACCTGCGGCAATAAAACCTTGGGGCGCCTGCTCCTGTACATGGTACTTTCGATCTTCAGATTTTGAATTCAAATTCGGAACCTCTTTCGAGCTGGACCCTGAATTCATTGCTTCTTCATAAATACTCTGTTGCTACATTAATGTTTTCGACTGTCCAAATGCGTTCCTTTTAATTTTCTCTCTGGAGAGTTCCATGGATCGAAGTACCTTTCTTTAATGGAGGTCACATCATAGTGACTTCTGGATATTTTCCGCTAATTTTGTTCCCACCACAAGTTCCTGCAAAAACCAAAACTTATTGAATAAAACTGATGACACAGAAGGTGGACACAGTGAGATTGATGGAGGTGATGGCAAAGATATGAGCGGATGATATAACGACGCAGGGAGGAGACTTTTAATGAAAATGCAAAGGTGTGACACATGACCAGAGTATGTGAACAACAGAGAAACTGCGCGTGACATGTAGGCATACAACGAAGAGTGGAGGGCGGGTGCTGATGGCGAGGAAACTCAGAAGACTAACCCTTGGAGGAGTTACGAAGAAAGGACGCGACAAGACAGCGGAATGAAGGCCTTAAAGGTGGGACCCGGAGCGCGTGTCGCAGGATCGCAAGAGGGGAAAATGTGATAAAAGAAGAATGGAATAGCCAAAATTTCGCGCTTGCGCTATGCGATGGGCGTGGTGAGCGCATATCGCAAAAATGAAAAATGCGATGATGGGGATAATGCGCGAGAGAAACTGCGATTTTGCGATGGCGCGATTGTGAGATTTTGTGATAAACACTTAATGGGGCGGTGCTTGGTTATATGCAAAAAGGAGGGCGCGGAGCTGGGAGGCGAAGGGGGCTAGACCTTATATAATCTTTAAAAAGTGGACTTTAGCCCTTTTTAAATGTATTTCTGATGCTGGGAGGGGCAGCGGTGAAAGAGGAAAAGAGACTATGTCCAAAATCCAAATGGGGGGGGGGGCTGATTGGTACAACAGGGGGAAAACCTCTCATTCAAACTACACAAGGGGGAAATCATCCCATTCCCATGGAACATGGGATCAATCTTCTTGTTCCCATAATAAAAGGGGGAAGTTCTCCCATTCCCACGATATCATCTCCAAGTAGTATGGTCACTTCCTTTGATTGGAGTCGACTGGCATGATATCGTCTTCATCCTTATGTGCCCTTCAATATCACAATCGAAAGTTATAATATATCCATACCTCGCACAATTATAAACAAAGGAGCGTCTATTAGTATTATGTCCTCAACTGCTTGGAAAGATTTAGGTTCTCCAGAGCTTGTGCCTATCACCCTGAATTTTTTGCCTTTTAAAAAAGGAAACAATCAACCATTATGGATCATTCCTAAGTTTCCTATTAATTTGCAAGGAAATAATGGTAGTCCAAGTACCTTTGTATTTTAATTTACTCCTTGGCTGTGACTATGTTTATGTCATGGGAGCTCTGGTCTTTTCACTCTTTCGTGTGATGTGTTTTCCACATGAAGGAAGAATCGTGACCATTGACCAAATTTTGTTCATTGGTCCTAATTTGACTCCCATTAAACCAACATCCATAAATGGTCCTTATATGCAAGTGGTATCTCCCTCACCACAAGTTAATTATGTATCAACATGTTCTATACCTGCGTCTACTGATGATATGGTAAGTAATGTAGTGCATCATGTACTGGGGCATTAAGGCTTGATATTTCCATTAGATCCCTTGATATGTATCCCTTACATAGAATGTTTCTCCCATATGATGACAACCTCACGGAAGAAATTTCCCCTTATGGGCCATGATCAAAGTTTCTGGAGAAAATTTGTTTTTCTTATGTCAAGCTACATAAAAAATGAAACACGGCTTTTGGAGAAAAGTTCCTTTTCTTGTGTCGATCTCCTTAAAAAATTAAACAAGTTTTTTTTCGCACAGTTTTTTTTACTGTGTCAAGGTCATTAAAAAATGAAACAAGGTCCCGCGAGCATAGTTATTTTCATGTGTCAATCTCAGTAAAAAATGAAATAGATACCCTTGTAATTTGAGTATTTTATTATATCTCATAATTTCCCAGTCGAGTCTTTCACCTAATCTCATAAATGAACTTTCATTCCATCCACATGTTAGCAACCATTCTGTGAATGAAATGAGGTTTGGGGTGCATGCAAGATTATTCCAAGCATATTTTTTCTCCATTTCAATATTGTGGAAAAATGAAGACAATTTCAAGCATAGTTTCCCATGTTTCAATATTTTGTAAAAATTAAAACATTCCCATTTTATCCCTCATTATTTCCATTTTTATCAGCCTACTTTTGCCAGATGAGCCTTGTTTTTCTCATTCCATCGTCCACATCTTCTTGGCCGATCATATGCTCTCACTTGGGTTTTACTGTTTCCCAAGAAATAGCTGTGATGAGTGGTCTTATTAGCAAGAATATTTACCTTCACATGTTTTGAACAATTCCATCATGGCTAGAACTAGTTTCTAACCTTTATACCACTTGTTCCATCAAGAGGAGCCCTCTTTTAGCTCTTCTCAAAATCCCAAAATATGAAAATATTTCTTAGAAATTATCTTTTCAAACTCGTTAAAGTAAATGAAAATACGTCTACTCAGTAAAATTTTAACCCTTTTATGGACTAAGATAGATTATTTACAAAAAATGGATACCTTAGTTGAACATGGATAAGAGGTTCTATTGAGTATTGTTTTCTCCCTTTTTGGATTCGAGAGATTATCTACGAGAAGGAAGATCTGGATTTTTCTTTTTTTCATCTTTTTGATACTCTCTAAACATGAAAAAGATTCCAAGTTTTTGTTGGAAATACTGAGAGGGGGGTGAATCAGTGTTTCTTTTCAATTGTTTAATTTACCAATTAGATCACTTATATTTAGAACACAAAATGAGCAATGATGGAATATATACTTTTATTAATTTATTCTTTACAATAAGTAAAGTACAATAATGATATAGGTCTCCAACCCTAGATGAAGAATCCATTATTCCAGGCTCCAACTTGTATTGTGCCAAGCACCAACTTGGTCTTTCCAAGGCTCCAAACTTGTCAATTCTGAGGTACCAACCTCAAGGGCTCCAACCCTATATCTGGTACAAGCTCCAACCTGGTTTCTTAAGGACTCTTATCTTCTAGGGTTCTAACCCTATCTTCTAAGGCAACGACCTTGTCAATTCTGAGGCATCAAACTCAAGGGCCCCAACCCTATATCTAGTACAGGCTCCAACCTGGTCTCTTGAAGACTCCTATCCTCTAGGGCTCCAAACCTATATTCCAAGGCACCAACCTTGTCTCTATGAGGCTCCAACCTATTGCTTCAATTCGTCAAGATATATTTGGTTATACTTCATGGCTCTGAATGTCTTCTTCAATGAGCCCTAACAATCTTCATTTTTTCCCTCACTTAGTCTCCACATTACTTCATCAATGACAACCTTGATCTCTTCTCATGAAGGTTTCTCCACTGTATTTCATGGTACCCAATCAAATTATTCAAGTCACATCATCATTGTCTCCAATAGGCTTCCAGATGACTCTCCAAGGTTAGCTAAATCTTATCAACATGATGTCTACAAACAATGTCCTTCAAAGGTGTCTTCAATATAATGCTTCAAAGCAACTACCTTTCAAGTGAACACACAAGTTCTTCAATGAAAGCTCCAATGAGTCTTCAAGTAATCTTCTTCAAGGTGTGCTCCAAATGATGTAAATGTTCTTGGCTTATTCTTCACTGTCTTCAATACTTGAAAAATAACTTTTTCATTACTCTGCACTTGTCTCTGTTTTACTTTATCAATGCTTGTCAATAGGTCTCTTCAATTTTCCTTGTTACTGTTTATTATCCAGCATACTGCAAATGTATAGCCCCTACCAATGTTTTCACTGTGGAAGATTTATGATGTGAAGAGATCTCCCATAATTTGAATAACAAGGAAGCATAATTTTCCACAGTCCAAGTTTAGATATCCACAGTCCAGCAAAAAGCAATCTCAATCCAAGGTACTAATGGTAAGTTCTGTCAACAAATTTGAACCTTAAACCCGAGATTTCAAGGTGCTCTTACCATAGATCCGAATTGTTGCTGATATTTATACAGTTTGAGCCTACAAAGGTTGCTCCAATCTGAGTCCACAAGTCTGTGTTCTATGGGGTTCGAACTTCAGAAAATCTACAACAGTTACTATAGTCCTCACGGAAATTGCAATGCAGTTTAGTGTGATCTTTTAAGCCCAAACAAAAATTATTTTCAGCCTCTATGTCTCCTCTCCTTGGTGTTGTTCCTTGCTGTATATAACTCTGAATTTCTTGACCAAAAATTAATCATGAAAATGAATTTTGAAACCCTATTTATATAGATTTCGTCCTTTAAAGAGAGGACGTCACTGTTGGAGATGAGAGCCAACATATGTGTGTTAACTTAGGTTGGCTAGATAAAACATATATTTTTCTAAACTTAAAAATTCATTATCTCACAAAGTACTAGGAGTTTCAGGACAAACAAGGGTTCATTGGAAAGGAAAAATTATGCTCTAAAAGATGGTATACGAATCATTTTTTGAGGTTTCCTCTAAGGTAGTGATTTTTTTTTTGAAGTGAATGGTCATTAATTAGTGCAGAAGGTGATGGATGGCAACGGCTTCTTCATTGTCATATGTCACCAAGTGTTTCTAAGTGATGTTTCCACTTGTTATGTCTTTCATCATCAAGTGACCTCCAATTCCTTCATTGCCCATGTCATCAAATGTAATGTCATCATGTGTGCCGTAAATGTCACCATGTCATCAACATATTGCAGTGATATGTCATTAACCATATGCAACATTCATCAATTTGTTAGAGCAAGGGATAGATCATCACAAGGAGAGCTTCTTCATCAAGAGTCACTGTGAGCATCAATAAGAACGTCCTTTATCAAGAGTAAGGACATCATCATGATTTCTAGGGCCTCTTCATCAAGAGCAAGGATACATGAGGTTTTGTTGTCTTCATGGTTAGTTCAAGGACATCATTATGATCAATTGTCATCTAGGAAAATACTTCTTCTTAGTGGCTTGACATCATAATGGAATCATTAATAGCTTGACATATTCATTAATGGCATCCTTATCAAACAAGAGTGGCTTTTCATTATGAGTAAGGACATCATCATAATATACATGATGTTATGACATCACAAGAACATTTTCCATCCCAATAAAACCATATTGACATCAATGACAACCTTGACTAACAATCTCCCCCTTTTCCATTGATGGAAATATTCTTGCCCTTCCAACATTCTCTCCCCCTTTAACATCACTGGAAAATGGGGTGCCCAACTACTCCCCCTATCAAACTGCTTCTCTTCATCATATTTTCTTCATCAATAATATTTCTTCATAGGTATGTTTCTCTCATTGTCATGGTGCTCTTCGATGAACTTGATCCCCCTAAGCCTTTGCATATCTTCATGTAAATGGTCAATTGACCCCCCTTGCATGCATAAGCTCTGCTAGCTCTTCTTTTTTCCTTTGACAAGAAATATTTCATCCTTTTGATCAAGTGGAAGACATATTCAACTATGGTGCATTGGGCAAGTAATGGATCATGTTCTTCAATGGAAATGATCTTTCAAGATTTCCCATGCATGATTTATCAACAATTCGATAGTTTCAGCAAGGATAGTTAAGAATTACAAGCTCCCCCTAATTATATCCATGGTCTCCTTTTAAGAAGAGTCTCATCATAAAATACCTGGAATATCAAGAATGACTTTATCAAGTCAACAACATGTGTTGTTGGCTGGAGTGTTCAAAAGACTTCCGGATTCAACTTGCTTCCTTCTCCATACTTGTGTAACTTTTTTCTTTGGTATGGTTCTAGCATATGTAGAGGCCCAAGTCAAGTTACAATCACGTGCCATATGTCCAATGTTATGGAAATTGAAGCACTCTATCTTGTTCATGAATAATAAATAATGACTTCTTGCAAAATTGCTTCTAGGAGATTGATAGGGACCATTATAATTTTCTTTGTGATATGCCCTACAATCTTTTGCCATGTGCCCACAGTTTGTACAAGAATAACAATAACCAAAAAATATACTTTGGTACCTGGAGGATGGAGATTGCCTTGACGTTCTTCCAAAGTCATTATGCCTTGGGATCCGCTGATGATATCCATTACCTCTTGCATCCTTGACACCATCAACATACTTTCTTGAAGTAGGGTTTCTTCCAATGTCATCTTGACTCATGCTTTTGCTGGAACTGGGGGCATCAATATTTCTTCCAAGATTTTCCACATCCTTGTTGTTTGAAGCATTAGGTTTTCCATCACTTTTGTTTGAGAGTTCACCTAAATAACCAAGACCTGATTTATCAAGGGGGGATCTTTGATGACTTAGGATTTCATCTAGGGTTTGAAAACTCTTCAAGTTCTTATTCAGCAAGTCAACTTCCTTTTTAAGAGATGCAATTTCTCCTTTAAAATTTTCAAAATCTTCATCTTTCATGACTAGTTGCTTCTTCATTTCTTCCATCATCCTTGTTGCTTCGTGTGCTTCAATTTTAAAGGAGATGATATTTGATTTAATTATGAATATTTCTTCATTTTCCTTTTCTTCTATTTGGCATATCATGGTGTTTGTTTATCTCCCTTTTTGCTTCATCAACTTGTCCTTCTATGAATTCCAAAGTTTCCATCACCTGCTAGGCTCCTTGCGCTTATTTCCTTGCTTCTTCTAGTTGAGATCTAAGAGAGAAGACCTCTTCCTTGTATTGACCAATCTATGCTTCAAGATTTTTCAAGCTCTTAACTCTTTGTTCAAGGTGGCTTGACAAAGTTTCTTCCCTTTTCTTTTCCTTATCCAATTGATTTGCGATAGATATGATTTCTTCATGATTCTTTCTATTGTTTTGATGAAATTCCTCCTTAAGTTTGGTGAGCTCCTAATATCTTTCTTGTACTTGAAGCTTGAGAAGGTCAAATTCCTTCCTTGTCTTGTGGTCACCATCTTGCGCTCTCTTCTTAAATTCCTCATTTTCCTTTTTCAAACTGTTAATCTCTTCCATGGCATCTATAAGATTATTCAGGAGATCTTATTCAAAGTCTTCTTTGCTTTCTTCTTCTTCTAGGTCTTGTTTGGCCTTGATGTCATCATTATTATTTTCAACTTCCTTGATGGGTTTTTGATTTCCTTCTTGCTTTGCATCATCTTTTTTACTAGAGGTTATGGTTAATGCTCTTTTGAGTGAAGATCATGAAGTTTGTCCCATGTGCCTTTTGCTAACGAACGTTTTTCCAAATTGGCCTACATAGAATCAAGTAGCCATTCAAGATTGCTTTCATTGCTATTGTATTATACTCCTTGGATTCTCCTTCCATCATGCTATCAGTAATCACCAATTTCCAAACATCAATGCCTTGAGTCTTTAAGAAATTACTCATTCTTGCCTCCAATTATACCAAATTTTCCATTGAACAATGGGGCCTTTGTAAATTTACTAACTTCAATTTCGATGGTTGAGATAGACACGTCTTTAGGAGTATTGGAGGCTTTCTTCCTTGGCTTTTCCATTTGTGTTCTAAGGATCAACCTTCAAGCTGTTAGGCTTTGAGTGAAGGTACTGGCTTTGAAACCAATTGTTGGAAATAATGAGAGGGGGGTGAATCATTATTTATTTTCAATTGTTAATTTTACCAATTAGATCACTTATATTTAGAACAAAAAATGAAAAATGATGGAATAGATACTTTTATTAATTTCTTCTTTACAATAATTCAAGTACAATAATGATATAGGGCTCCAACCCTAGATGAAGACTCCATTCTTCCAAGATCCAACCTGTATTGTGCGAAGCACCAACTTGGTCTTTCTAGGGCTCCAACCTTGTCAATTCTGAGGTACCAACCTGAAGGGCTCCAACCTTATATCTGGTACAAGCTACAACCTAGTTTCTTGAGGAATCCTATCCTCTAGGGCTCCAACCCTATCTTCCAAGGCACCAGCCTTGTCAATTCTAAGGCACCAACATTAAGTGCTCCAACCCTATATCTGTTACAGGCTCCAACACGGTCTCTTGAGGACTCCTATTCTCTAGGGCTCCAACCCTATCTTCCAAGGCACCAACCTTGTCTCTATGAGGCTCCAACCTCTTGCTTCAATTCATCAAGATATATTTGGTTATACTTCATGGCTCTGAATGTCTTCTTGAACGAGCCCTAACAATCTTCAATTTTCCCCTCACTTTGTCTCCACGTTACTTCATCAATGACAACCTTGATCTCTTCTCATGAAGGTGTCTCTACTGTCCTTCATAGTACCCAATCAAATTCTTCAAGTCACATCATCATGGTCTCCAATAGGCTTCTATATGACTCTCCAAGGTCAGCTAAAGCTTCTCAACAAGATGTCTGCAAAAAATGTCCTTCAAAGGTGTCTTCAATATAATGCTTCAGCAGCTGCCTCTCAAGTGAACACACAATTTATTCAATGAAAGCTCCAATGAGTCTTCAAGTATTCTTCTTCAAGGTGTGCTCCAAATTATGTAAATGTTCTTGGCTTATTCTTCACTGTCTTCAATACTCCCAAAATCACTTTTCTGTTACTGTGCACTTGTCTCTGTTTTACTTTATCAATTCTTGTTAATAGGTCTCTTCAATTTTCCTTGTTACTGTTTATTATCCATCATACTACAAATGTATAGCCCTTACCAATGTTGTCACTGTGGAAGATTTATGATGTGAAGAGATCTCCCATAATCTGAATAACAAATAAAAATAATTTGCCACAGTCCAAGTTTAGATAGCCACAGTCCAGCAAAAATAAATCTCAGTCCGAGGTAGTAATGGTAAGTTTTGTCCACAAATTTGAACGTTAAAGCTGAGCTTTCAAGGTGCTCTTACCACAGATCAGAGTTGCTACTGATATTTATAAATTTCGAGCCTACAAATGTTGCTCCAATCTGAGTCCACAGGTTTGCATTCTGTGGAGTCCGAACTTTAGAAAATCTGCAATAGTTACTATGGTCCTCACAGAAATTGCAATGCAGTTTAGTGTGATCTTTTAAGCCCAAACAAAAATTATTTTTAGCCTCTATGTCTCCTCTCATTGATGTTGTTCCTTGCTGTATATAACTCTAAATTTCTTGACCAAAAATTAATCATGAAAATGAATTCTGAAACCTTATTTATACAGATTTCATCCTTTAAAGAGAGGATGTCACTGTTGGAGATGAGAGCCAACATATGTGTGTTAACTCATGTCAGCTAGATAAAACGTATATTTTCCTAAACTTAAAAATTCATAATCTCACAAAGTAATAGGAGTTTCGGGACAAATAAGGGCTCATTGGAAAGGAAAAATTATTCCCTAAAAGATGGTATAGGAATCATATTTTGCGGTTTCCTCTAAGGTAGTGAAAAACATTTGTTTAAGTGACTGGTCATTAATTAGTGCAGAAGGTGATGGACAACAAGGGCTTCTTCATTATCATATGTCACCAAGTGTTTTTAAGTGAGGTTTCCACTTGTTATGTCTTTCATCATCAAGTGATCTCCAATTCCTTCATTTTCCATGTCATCAAATGTAATTTCACCATATATGTCATCATGTGTGCCATCAATGTCACCATGTCATCAAGATATTGCAATGATATGTCATTAACCATATGCAACATTCATCAATTTGTTAAAGAAAGGGCTAGATCATCACAAGGAGAGCTTCTTCATCAAGAGTCACTGTGAGCATCAATAAGAACGTCCTTCATCAAGAGTAAGGACATCATCATGATTTCTAGGGCTTCTTCATCAAGAGCAAGGATACATGAGGTTGTGTTGTCTTCATGGCTAGTTCAAGAACATCATTATGATCAATTGTCATCTATGAAAAGACTTCTTCTTTGTGGCTTGACATCATAATGGCATCATTAATAGCTTGACATCTTCATTAATGACATCCTTATCAAAAAAGAGTGACTTGTCATTATGAGTAAGGACATCATCATAATATACATGAGGTTATGACATCACAAGAATATTTTCCATCCCAATAATGCCATATTGACATGAATGACAACCTTGACTAACAGTTTTACCTTCGCTAGACACATTAAAGCATCAAATAGTGATGAACTTGTCGAATATGACAAGTTCGAACAACTCCTTCTCAGGGTTTGTTAAATGTACTCAGAGGGATTCATTCGAAGGATTAAATTACAAATAAAGAATATGTTATCCTACTCAAGATTGTTAAAAAATAAAGAGGTACTAACCAATATGGTTGGGGAAATTGGGAAAACATGGTATTCCATTTGCTAATGGTAGCGAGTCGCTCATTAACACGACACTCTTCCACTTCATCTCCGTGGATGTTGGGTTGGGTAATATGCTTCTCTTTCAATTCATCACACCTTTTTAGAGCCTCCATTTCGGTTTTGGGTCAATGTTTCCAACTCCATTTAGTGTCTTTATGTGTTCAAGAGAATTCATTTCAGTTCATATCTATTTCAATACTCTTAAGCCTTAATTCTATGTTTTCCTTTTCCTGATCTAGTTTCCTATCATCATCCTTTCTCAACTATGATACATGTTTTGTGTCATTGATGGGGTATACATCAAGGCCCTCCTACGAAGGGTTTCTTCCTGTCTAAATCAACAAATCATCTAGGAAGTTGACTTAGAAACAACTCTTTGCTACCTCGATTCTTGCATACATCAATGGAAAATTTCCTCACTCTTGGCGACAGGTTTACAACATTTTACCTTGACTAAAGGACTCTGTGTGGTGTTTGACATCAACTCATTTATTCACACCATAGATATTTTACTGTAAGATCTTGATAGCCATTAACATCATCTATGGTTTCTCTTGTGTATGTTAATGATGTACATCATTGGCCAATAATTAGATGGTGTCTACCATGTTCAACCTTAGCTCATTGATTCACATGGTTAGACTTGTACGTTGTTTAAACGTGTGAACAAGATATAAGGCCGCAAATCTATTTTTTCTTCAATATGGGCTGCTATTTAAGAATTTATATAGAGATCATAATGTATTATGTATATTATTATATAGATAGTAATCTAGTCACAGGTCCAATAGTTTCATGGACACACATTTTAATCATTATACATGTTATGTTATCTGATGTGCTAAGTATGGGTATGCCTCCCTCAAAAAAGGGATGTTATGATGTAAATGTATTGTGAAAGATGGATCTCACCGGTTATTCTTGATTCCAACTTGTCACAAGGTAAACCACTTCATTCATCAGTCACATTTTCTCACATTGCTCTTTAGGGGGGAAATATTTTATAGGGAATTTTGTCACATATAATTAGTCAGCCTATAGACTGGTTCAATCAACATCCTTTTATCCCTTAACATCATCCTTGCACAAATACCTAAGCATGAATCTTCATAATCCATGAGTTTTTTCCTGAAATTTCTTCATTTCATCCATTTTAAGGACCATCACACCGTACATAACTGAGAAAATCCATTGCAGTGAAATCTCTCCTTCACTTAGGGTGTTATGTAGTACACCTTGCATAACTTTGGGGGTGCATTCATTTAAACAGTTTGGGAGAAATAAAAATATTCATGAATATTCCTCTTCCAGGATCTTCCAAAGGTTGTTTAAAGCATTTAACTTTAATAAGAATTTGAATCTCGTCTAATTCCACCTTGGAGAAATCACCATCTCATCCCTTGAGCTCATACTCCCATCACTTTTGGATCTCAAGTGTTAGTATGAATCCTTTGTCGATGTGTACGAAAAAAGACCACTTTAGCTACGCATAACTAATAGCCCTAACATCAAAAGTGGCTGCCAATATCTTCAAATCTGCAGTTAGTTGATCAAGACAAGAGCAGAAAAAAACCAGATCTATGCATAGAAAGACATTAAGTAGTAAAAAGAAGGGTTTGCTCCATATATCCAATAGACAAGACAAGAACAATTTTTGAAAGAGTTTTTGTATTAAGGGCACCTGGGAGGAAAACAAGAAAATGTTTCCAATTCTCCTCAATGGGATGGGTTCTTGGAAGTCCTCAGCACTTCAGATCTAGCATTTCTCTCTCCTGTTGGTGTAGAAAACCCAAACAAAGATAGAACTCAAAGGGAGCTCACACAGCAAATAATGGAAAATATGGCCAAATAATGATGGCTCAAAGTCGGACGAGTTTAGATCCGGAGTGATCTAATGAGCCTTAATTGAAGAATGGTAGGAAACCTCCTATTTATAACAAAATATTGGGTCATTAGATGTGGTGCATGATTAAAATAATGTTAACAAAATCTAGGTCACCTTTTATGGAATATTTTATTATATTTGTTGGAGGGAAAAGGTATTTGACTTGGGTCAAATCCCTTTATTTGTTAATAATAAATAAATAAATGATTTATTTATCTTTTAAGGAAGTGGTTGAAGGATAATCGAATAAATAATGGTTAATTAATTATTTGTGGGTGATTTGGTCATATTTAACAAGGAATATTATCTAAATAAGATTTAAATAATTATTCTAGAAAACAATAAGATATGACCAGAGTTTATCTAATTAATTTATTTATGGTCTAAACATGATTAGGAATATTAATTAAACTATTGTTTAACTAATTATTCCTTGAGAAAAATCAAACAAATATAGATTTATTTAATATTTCCTCATGGGGTTTCCTGTTTAGACCATAAACAACTTAATAAAGGTGGTTTACTAAGTTATTTTTCATAGTGAATGCAATTTTACTTAGGGTAAAATTGGTCTTACGTGGCGTACTTGGGTCCATCTAATGATAATAGGTTAGATGACCAAAAAATGGTGTAACAGATCTCCCCCCAGCGTACGAGCGTTAGGAGAAAATCGTATGACCGAAGTACATTGTAAGAACTCAGTCACGGACGACAGAGAGTCGGAGAGAAATGGTGTGAAGAAGTGGGCAAAGGTCTTGAAGAATGAGACCACTGAGGAGACCGAGACACGGGTGCAATAAGTCTCTTTTCATGAGAGGGTACTTGTGCTAAAGGCGGCGGGGAGGCATGCCTATGCCCATGAGAAAAAGTCTGAAAATAATAGTGTGTCCGATAAGCAGGGACCAAACCATAAAAATCTGAAGTAAACATAAACATGAGCTAGATAAAAGATATAATGATGAATCTCGCATACATTATGTGCCTGGGATAACAGCCAGGACTTATACAATAATATCAGAGTACATGAGATACAAATACAACCCAAATGCCCCCTATCAACGGGGAAGGGCTCACAAAATCTGACTGATACATGAAAATCACAGAGGCGCAGAAAGCGGCCAAGGCTGAAATAATCAAATATATGGAGCTGCATTGAAGGCTGTGATGAAGAGGTCATTCGGGCATGTGGGGGGCTACCTGGAGGGCCACCCCCTCATGATGGTTGGTAAATCTCACACACACCCGGGAATCACCGATATCAGCAACTGCATCACTGAACCGTCAAGTATACGGATCTCGATCATGCTAAAAGGAGCTGAAGGTGAGAAACAACCAAGTCAAAGGGAAATAAGGAGTCCCTTTTCCTGATCCAGGGCACCGAACAAAAGTGGAAGCTGGAACCAAGGTACACCACCCTCTAGACCTGTCTTCTGGAATGAATGAGCTGATGTCGATAGAAGGAGGTCCGCCATAGGTGAGACGTGAGAGATCTCAGCCCAGGCACGGGGAAAATAGTAGAGCGACGGATAGACTAATACGGTAGTGAATGTGGAATGGAGGGTAGTGGCGAAATGGATGACTTCCCTTGCTAGAGCATAAAAGGCATAGATAACGTGGCGGCGGCGACACAATATCATCAGGGATAAGGGATAGTGGGACTGAAGGCCATAATTTTTGACACAAGAGAGAAACCAAGCAATGAGGGATGGAGGACTATAGCGGGGTACAAAAGGGACTCGGGATAGACTCCATGAATGCGATGATGACTCCACTTGGATGCTCTAAACAAGGGCGACTCGATGGTGCTGCCACACAGTAAAGGTCCAATGGGGGACCATTAAAACATGAGTATAAGATGGTAACTCATGACGAAAATCAACACGAACAAAGACAAGTAAGGAGGCAAAGTGGTGCCCCAAGTACAAGTGTTGTAAGTGAAGAAATGTGATTTTAAGGAGAGGTGAAATGACCCATCTTGGACAAAATGTGTCCTGGTGAAGTATCAAATCACAAAAAAATAACAGATACCCATTTGAGGGCTCGGTGAGAGCTTTCCAACGGTGTAGACGGTTTGCCAAATGGAGCTACGGTATGGTCGCAGCAGGCGAAAAAAGAAACAAGGGTTCTCTTTTAATAAGGCAGTTTTCCCTCCAAATCCACTCATTTGCTAGTGTTGTTGTGGTGAATGTAGAGAGGAGAGAAGGCCCTAAATCTTGCGGTGAGCATAACGGACAAACCGACCGTTGGAATCGAGATCTGTCAGTTGCAGGTAAGAGGCCTAACCTTACTCTTTCATTTTGATGGATTGAAAGTTCAGATTAGGGCCTAGGATCTCAGGAATAGCCCCTCTTACATATTTTCGGTCGGGTCGCACTTTTTGGGCCAAAATTTGCGACACAGGGACGCGAGGCCTGAGCAGGTGCGACTGTCCGGTTGGCAAGTGCGACCTGGAACATGAGGGGGTTTTAGTGCTATTTGATGGCTGAGAGTTGGGTTTTTTGTGTTTGGTTATAGTATTCCCTATCTGTAGGCTGAAAAAGATGATGTTTTTGTGCAAATATGGCAGATATACGAGTGAACTGGAGAGAGAGATACCTGGGTACATTACGGGCAGAGATCCAGGCAGATCAGGGTGTCCATCGTGTATTGGCCAGGTTTGGGGTTCTGAACTTTTTGGAGAACCCATTGATGAGAGCTGGAGAGCCCTTGTTTGCCCGGATTATCAGTTATTGGGATCCAGAGCATGAGGTCTTTGTAGTGCAGGGGCACAGGATCGAACTGACAGTCCATGATGTGTATTTCCTGACAGGTCTCCCGCCACTAGGGATGGTGGGAAACACGCAGCCAGTGTTACCGCGGGGGTGGACCATCATGGAGTATGTGGAGAGGCATTGCCGACCGGGTCTCCAAGTAAAAGGGATGCGGATACCGATCGGGGACCTAGAGATACTGGAGACTCGGGGAGTGGCCGCAGCGGTGCTGCAGATCCTGGGCAGCCAAGCGTTCCATCACATCACTGGGGGGCAGAGAGTGTGTTGAGTGGGACCTACCCTGGGTGGGCCCAAATGATGTTGGTGTCGTTAAAACGACAGCTGTCGCTTTGCAAGCGGCAAGTGAACCACGATTGCTCGTACGGGACTTTATTGTGCGCCTTCTTCTTTGAGAAGATCCCGACCTTACGACCTCGTATATAGCTCCTAGATGGGGGCCCTAGAGAGTCCAGGATGCGCCGGTGGGGGTGGCTACTGTGCAAAGGAGGAGGAGCGGTGGTCGGACGAGTGTTTCGACTTGAGTTATTTGCCCATTGGGATCAAATGCCATTATACATAGACGAATATCCCTATAGTGGGATGAGTTATTGTGGGGATCCAGACCTACCACTTCCGCCTGGTCAAGTATGGGTACCCGATGGTAGGTGATAAGTAACTATTCTTTTTTGGGCATGTTAAAGTTAGTGAATAGTAGATAGGGTATTGATTCATGTACTTTTGGTATGCAGATATAGCTCGTCGCCGCGGCATCCCGGAAGGCTGCGGTAGGAGTGGGTCGAGGCGGTCTTGTGAATCTATTGAGGCTCTCTTCTGGAGGACAAACGCTCGTAGATGCGAGAGGTTCTTGTAGAGTTTCGGAGGCGCCGGGTGGCGGAGCACCGAGGACCGATCGTGGAGCCATGTATTGGTCTACCCTCGGAATGGCGAGGTGTCATGCGGCGCATGGCGATGGCCGATCAAGGCATACGTGATCTACGAGCTGCAGGAGTAGAGCCATTGGCTTGGGATCCGCCAGATAGTGAGTAGGTGGGGGGCATGTGGTGCCCCCTAGTGTGTATGTAGGGGCAGGTGGTGCCCCCAATTTTGAGTTTTTGTAACATGCGATGGGCATGTCATATGTATCAGAGTAGATGGACTCTAAACACATGTTTTGCGACACATATTATGGATATCCATCTTTGTTAATGATTATGAATGTTATTGTCTTGTATGAAATGCGTGTGATAAATGCCAATCTAGAACATGGTTTGCAATACTATCTGCATAGTGATTCTGTTCTCGAGGTACATGGTTGAAAGTTATGGTTTCAAATTCAAGTATCAAGAGTTTCACTTGTAAATATCGTCTAAACAACACGGGGTTATGCACACGATAAACACCATTTATTTGCATGACAAGTAGAATCAAACGAACATGCGGATGGAGGATGCGATGAAAGAGAGACATCGGCTAAGAGACCACGCAACGCATCATATTCGGCACGATTGTTGGTGGCAGTACCAATGCAGACCCCGTTTGAGAGAACAAGGGCATGCAAGGGGGTGAAAATGGCCCAACCTGCTGAGGCTAGATTCCGGGAGTAACGACTTGCACCATCGGCGTAACCGATATAGGGTGGGGATGGGAGGTCCTCCAGAATGGTGTTACAAGACAAAAAATGGGGGGAGGAGATACAATGACGGCAGCGTGAGTGTACAGAAGACATCAAGCGGCAACTGTGGGAGGGAGTGCAATGAGCAGGATGGCTATGACTCATATACAAACTAGAGGGTGGTATATGAGGGCTATAGGAGGTATGGTGGGGACTCGAGCTGCGAAGGTCGACAGAGATACGGGTGGAGTGATCTCGGGTATGGGTGGAAAAGAGGGGGTCAAGGGTGGAAAGGTCACCACATGACGTGGCAAAGTTATCTAAATCATCCGTAGGGGAAGAAAGGCGCACATACGGATTGTCACGGGGAATGACGGGAGAACAGGGAAACAAATGGTTAAAAGATGGGGAGCCCAGGGTGATCACTGAAGGGGGGTCAAGTGAAACAACGGGGGAGGATTCAAGGGGAATGTGCTCCAAGGGTCTCACAGAGGATGAGAGGTAAATGGTCGTGACAGACTCAGTCATCTGAGCATCGAGGGGAATGTCGATGGGAGCGGAGGGATCCTCAAGCTGACCCGAAGCATACTACGCGAGTATGGGAGAGGCGGATTGATTTTGTTCAACCTCAAACTCTTGGACTACTTCTAAAGAGGCGCGGTAATGTGTCAGGTGAGGACAATGGTGGGAGTAATGG
Organism: Pinus albicaulis; assembly: GCA_034641835.2. Classification (NCBI taxonomy): domain Eukaryota; kingdom Viridiplantae; phylum Streptophyta; class Pinopsida; order Pinales; family Pinaceae; genus Pinus; species Pinus albicaulis. The sequence continues at coordinate 358,465,445 of CM076576.1, forward strand.
CCATGGATATCGCATAAAGCACGGGGTTTGCTAGTGCGAATAGCTTTTGGGTTCTTGGTTACAGACGAGGACGGAAGAGAAGGGTCGGAGACCGTAGACTCAGTGAACGTGACTTTAACCATGGGTTGAATGCGGGGCAACTCAGGAAAAGTATGGGTGGCGTGACCGACGACATACAAGTCTGAGCTTGTGAGGGCGGGCGGGTTGACGGTGGCCTTGTCTTTAGATGCCCCCTTGTGAGCTTTGCCTTTCTTTCCTGGAGTTGTCACCACAGGGGTAGGGTCCTGGGGAGGCGCAGGGGGCACGATAGCGATGGAGGAAGCGAGGGGGACTGGTTGAACCGGCGTCAAAGAAAGATAGGGTTTGGGGTGACTAGGAGGGATAGCGGCTGGAGGGTCAAGGTACCAGACGGGTATACCTAGGGTCAGGTTAGGGAGAGAGAGGGTGGCAATGACGGGGACCGAATAGACTCCGGGAGGGGGAGCCAGGAACGGTATCTGACCAGTGGGATAATGACCAGGAGGGACGGCTCCGAGATGGTTAAGGCCTGGGGGAACCGATCCAGGGGGATAAAGGGGTTCAGGGATACCAGCTGTAGGAGAAGGGCCAAAAGGAGGAGGTCTGGCTGGTGGAGATGAAGGGCTAGGAGCGGGTTGCGGTGGGCGAGGTTGAGTCTGAGATTGCTGACTAGCCGAAGCGGGTCGCTTAAGGGCAGCCCAAGACGATTGCATCATGCAAACGATTGCCAGGTTGGGATCGGATATAGGAGGAGGGGAGACCAAGGAAAAGTTCCAAGCGAGAAGGAATATTTGTAGACGTCGGGAGATACACTGTGAGGAATCGACGGTTGCTTATTGGCTCTGAGAAGAGATGGTTGTCTCGGGGAGGGCTAAGACGACGTTTCATGATAGGTCAAGCTGGTCGATGGTGACTATCTTCCCATTGTGAGAAGAACATCTTCAAAAAATCGCGGATGGAAGAAAAATTCATGGCATAGGTTTAGCTTCGCCCCAATAGAATGTTGTAGTCTAGAGGGGCGTCGATGACTTCGACGTCAACGCAAACAGTCTTACCGGCAAGGGTGATGGGACAATTACAAAAAAGGCCAATGGGCTGAGAGGCGTGGTCGTCCCACGCTCGAAGGGTGATCGTGGAAGGGGCCAAGTCAGGAGATCTGAGTTGCTTCCAAACCGAAGTGGACATCACACAGGTGGATGCCCCCTCATCAATTATACATCGAGAAATGTTGGCATTCCGGATTTTGACTGGGATTTGGAAGGCGACGGAAGCAAGGAGAGGAGGATGGTCTGATTGATGGGCGTCGAAAAAAATCATTTGGTCATCAGCAGGATCTACAGCGCCCACGGAAAATAGCAGAGCCTTCTTTTGGGAAGGGCATGATTGGAGGAGTTCCAATGTGGAAATGGCAGTAGGAGATTGTGCCAAATCATCTACTATGCTATACGAATGAGTGGCTCGACCAGAAGCAGCATTTCGACGTAATTTTCCCTTAGGAATGTTAGTGTGAACCTCAGCTTTGGGTTGAGGGATATGTAAGAGGCCATTGGATGTCGAAAGAGGCTCTGTAGAACCTGAAGAAGGGGATTCGGGGGCAGACTGAGAGGGAGGCTTGGGGTACTGGCGAGACCGGGTTTGAAGGTGAAGGTCGACAGGAGGGGATGGATCAGAGTTCATCATGAGGATCTGGTAATCGGAGGAAGTAGAAATGGAAGGTGGAGTGGTGACCTGTCCCTCAGGTGGTTAGGTAGCCACAAATCCTTGCTGAGGGAAAGGATCAGTAAACACAGCTGGTTGAGTAGTGGCCACATTAGGAGGAGCATTAGGGGAGGCATGTTTTGTGCAATGTGTGAGACTCCCACATCTCAACAAATCGCGTAGTAGAGGAGACGATCGTGGGTGTAATGACCATAAACACGCAACACGAACAAGGTTGTGCGAGGCCTGTCGACCGGTGATGCCTTGTTGCTGGTTGGTGTTAGGTCAATACCTTGAGGGTTAGGTCCATGAGTACGAGGCGGGTAGGGGTTTGGATCTCTCTGCCTTCGTTGAGAAGGGGGATTAGGGCGCGCTCTATTTGTGCAAATTTTTGCCCTGGAGGAAATTTGTAGATATTCTTCTTTAGGTTGAGGAGCGAGGGAGGTGGAAGCGCATAGCCACTGGGAAATTTGGCGCAAGCTGCGGATAAGGGTAATGGTTAGGTTGGGCAACATTGAGGTAAGCAGGAGGTTGGGAAAAAGGAGGAGGCATGCCGTATCCTGGATACATGCTACCGGGAGGGGGAAGAGTGCTAGAGGTGCTGGCCCCTCCCTGAGGGAGACCATAGCCCATAGGAGGTTGAGCATACGGATGGGAAAGGGCTCCAACGATACCGTCGGCGGAATGAGATGCCCCCGGGGCATTAGCGCCACCAGGCCTGGGGAGGTCAGGAAGGACGGTATAAACATAACCAGACTGAGCGTAGATCAGGTCATATTTCAAGGCTATTTGGAGGGCGGCTTCTTCGGTTTGAGGGAAATGGGAGGTGACATCTTTGCCAATGGGAGCTAAGAGAGTGCGAAGGAACCAGTCCATATAAACCTGATCTTCGAAGGGGGGAGCTCGACATAAGCTTCGTCTTCGTCGCCATTCCTGGACATGAGTGGAAAGGCGGGTCGAAGAGGTTTGCTTGAAAGAGGTCAAAAGCTCCGTACCAGTATCGTATCGGAGAGGGAGCTGGAAATAAGATAAAAAGGCTTGGGAAATGGTCACAAAGGTGGTATGGGAAGAGGTGGCTTGGTCAACATACCATTTAGAAGCTTCGCCGGTAAGCGTGCGTTGGAACAAACGAAGACGGATGGAGTCATCGGTAATGGAATTAGAGGAACACCACATGTGGAAAGATCGGACATGATTGGTTGGATCTTCTCCAGCAAGGCCTTCGAACTTAGGGATGTCGGAGGGGAGCTTGGTTGGCATAGCAGGCCAACCAACATTGTGGTGGATAGGGTCATTGATCAACTGACTGAAATCGGGGAGGCTAGGAGCCTGGGTATACGGCGCGAGGGTGCGTAGAGGTAGTTCTACGTGGCGGTTAAGCTAGTAGTAGTTCGGCATTAGAGATTCGGGAGCTCACTAGCGTTAGGCCCTGGACCGGAACATAGTGAAGGTGACAAGGGGAGAAGCCCAGAAATAAAAAGGAGAACCCAAAAAATTAGAAGGAGTTGGAATGCGAGACTCGGAGGAGGACGGCTCAGCGACGAGCGGGATGGAGAGTAGGTCGATCGGCTAGAAATTGAGGGTGAGGACAGAATTCTCAGGAAGAGTGTGCCTTGGGGCACGATGATGGAAACACAAACAACACGAGGGAAGAAGAATGGCCAAACGAGCGGGGAGGTGCGAGAATCAGTGATTCTGATGACGACTTGAGGCGAAAAGGTGCGGTGTCGATTGATTTTAAAGTCTTTTCCTGGCGGTGTAAACCAGGCTCTTCTTCGCTTAGGGTGAGTGTGTGGCATGCGTTAATTTTAATTTTTAAACCCTTTTCGTTTTGAGAGCAAGAGAAAAAGTGTGCTGCGTAACTGAAAATAATGCTACAAAAACAGTATATAATGCTGAAATAACAGAAAATTAACAGCTACTATTGCATCGATTCAAGCCAAAAAGACGGGTCTCTCAAAACTAGTCTAAGAGAGGGAAAAAATATAGTCAAAACACACTAAAAAGAGGCCAATAGATCTAGGGTCAAAAAGGGACAGGGATCTAAAGGGAAAAGCTGCTGAAAAGAGGTGCAGATCACAGCCAAGAGGCAGAGGCAAGGTGGCTGGAAATAAGGAGGAAATCAACAAAAATTAGAAGGGGTAAGGAGGAGGCCCTAGAAGTAGATCCAAAAAAATCTTCAAGAGGTGATTTGAAAGGGAGAAGAGCTGATTAGAAGAGGTCTGAAAAGGAGGTATCAGATCTGGAAAAAGGAGGGCTGAAAACTTTGAAAAAGCAGACCTGAAACAGATAAAAACTCTTCCACCAAAAGTGGAGGGTACTGAATCCCTAGGGGGATATGTTCCCACTTAGATGAGAAAAACAGATTAGAAACAGGTCGAAACGGGTTGAGTCAAAGGCTGGAAAACCCTGACAGAAGCTTCAGAAAAACCCAGAAAAATTGCAGAAAAACAGCAAAAAAATTGGCAGGTCACAGGTTCTGACCTGTTTTCAGTGCAGGTCGCAGAAAATGGGCTGAAAATTCTGACCTGGAGGTCTAGGTCGCAGTTTATGGGCTGAAAAGTGTGACCTGAAGCTTCGGGTGTCCCGGTGGCAGATTTTCAGAAAAGTTTCTGTCTCAGTTGCGGCTGATGTCTGTCACCTGCGCAATAGGGCCAGAAACACACGGAAGTTAGAAATATTAATGTTTGAGGGCTTTATAGGGGAAAAACACCATGAAAATAGGAAAAACAAAAAGCTGAAAAGAAACCCTAGGGTCTGAAGTAGCTGGATGTGCAGGAATATGAAAAACGACAGTGGTCATAATTGAAAACCCATGTGGAGTCGCCAATTGTTAGTATGAATCCTTTGTTGATGTGTACGAAAAAAGACCACTTTAGCTATGCATAACTAATAGCCCTAACATCAAAAGTGCTTGCCAATATCTTCAAATCTGCAGTTAGTTGATCAAGACAAGAGCAGCAAAAAACCAGACTATGCATAGAAAGACATTAAGCAGTAAAAAGAAGGGTTTGCTCCACATATCCAATAGACAAGACAAGAACAATTTTTTAAAGAATTTTTGTATTAAGGGCACCTGGGAGGAAAACAAGAAGATGTTTCCAATTCTCCTCAATGGGATGGGTTCTTGGAAGTCCTCAGCACTTCAGATCTAGCATTTCTCTCTCCTGTTGGTGTAGAAAACCCAGACAAAGATAGAGCTCAAAGGGAGATCACACAGCAAATAATGGAAAATATGACAATGACAATGGCTCAAAGTCAGACCAAGATTTTAGATCCAGACTGATCTAATAGGCAACAAAAGGTGAGGAATGGTAGGGAAAACCCTCCTATTTATAACAAAATATTGGGTCATTCTAGATCTTGGTGCATGATTAAAATAATGTTAACCAAATCTAGATCCACCTTTTATGGAATATTTTATTATATTTGTTGGAGGAAAAAGTATTTGACTTGGGTCAAATCCCTTTATTTGTTAATAATAAATAAATAAATGATTTATTTATCTTTTTAAGGAAGTGGTTGAAGGATAATCAAATAAATAATGATTTATTTAATTATTTGTGGGCGATTTGGTCATATTTAACAAGGAATATTATCTAAATAAGATTTAAATAACTATTCCTAGAAAATAATAAGATAAATAAAGGTTTATCTAATTAATTTCTTTGTTTTGAGTTAAACATGATTACGAATAATAATTAAATTATGGTTTAATTAATTATTCCATGAAGAAAATCAAACAAATATAGGTTTGTTTAATATTTCCTTTTAGGGTTTCCTGTTTAGACCATAAACAACCTAATAAATGTGGTTTATTAAGTAATTTTACATAGTGAAAGCAATTTTACTTAGGGTAAAATTGGTCTTACATGGTGTACTTGGGTCCATCTAATGATGATAGGTTAGATGACCAAAAAAATGGTGTAACATCAAGCCTAGATTGGTAAATGGATAATAATTCTAAACTACCTCCCTTTCCTATATATTTACCTCATTCCACAAGCCCCTCGTTGGTTGTTGTGGGATTTTGGAGAGTGATTCTACCATTATGTTGTTGAGGTGAGAGGTTAACATTCCATGCATTTAGGGTGATTCGAGGTGCATATTGTGACAAGGAAAGGACAAGTTAATAGCTTGGAGGATCTCTTCTACAAGATCAAAACCTATTTGTGGTTGTAATCTCCTTCCATTTATATTAATTTAAAGAGTTCTTTGTTTTCCTATATGTGATGTTTTTATTTCATGTATTTTCCATACGAGGTTGATTTATTGAATATAGTGCTCAGTGGATACTGCATAGATCTCCTAGTTTGTTGGCTTGTGTTATCTGACCCTAAAGGTTCGTATTTTGGCAATCGAAGTTGGAATTGGAGTATTCAAGTTGAAGAAGGAGTGAAGCATACGATGGATTCCAGGTATGATTCATTCCATCATCTATTTACTTTAACGAAAACGTTGGGTTCCTTGTCTCTTTGTTGTTATATGTTTGCCATTGAACCTAGGGGAGATAATTTTTTCCACAACCATAAATCCCTCATAAGAATTGTATCTGGATGTAACATGGTGAGGCTTATTTAGGGATCATGTGTAAAGAGGACTGAAGAAAAATTTCTATGATTTTTGAGGTTATAAATTTTCTTGTAAATGGAAGTAATATGCTTCCCAAGAAACCAATTTCCCATATTATTTTTTTACCAAGGCCACTGATTTTGTACATATCTCATTTCATCCTTGTTATCCAGGTAAATCCCCTCTATAGATAGAGGCGATCCCTCTAGCCCTGGGATGGGCCTAGAAACAAGGGAACATGTTAATCTTTCAAACTCCTAGTTTATGAATGAAAATGATTTGGGATAGATGACCTACCTTGTTCCAACTCTCTTTTTGTAGCTTGTGGTAGCAATCCCCTGATATTCATCTTTACACATCGATTTCCTTCAGTGGTAATACCCGTGTACCTACAAAAGGATCAGAGAACGATGACAACATACGAAAACATAATTGCATTCTTAACTATTTGATTGGTTAGGGAGAATCAAACATATTGCATAGGACTAAACATATCAAACGCAAAACGGGAACCCAAAAACCATTCATGTATTAATAAATAGAGAGAATAAATTTACAACCAAAAATACTTGACGTTGTAGCCTCCTTTGATGGGTCTAGTCAAATGCGTCTCAAGCATTCATTGGGGATTGGACTTGGCGAAGCAATGGGCCTAAAATCTCTCTCGACAATGGATTCCTCTCTTCTTTATTCTCACACTGGCTATAGAAAGGACTGTTTAGATAGCTGCAACTATGTGAGAAGGATGTATTTATAGGAGAGGAGGAGGTGGTTTGGGATCCCTCATAAGGTGCAAGGAAGGCCTTATCCTTTAGGGAGTTGCTCAAATGTAGGAAAAAAGAAGCCAAAGGAAGGAATTCGACGTTATTTAGTTGAAAAAACCATGATGATTTCGCTCATGAAGCAGTTAGGAATGGATAGTTCACTTCTATTTTTTAAAAAAATTCCAAAAAAGTTTGGCACAGGCAATCCACTAAGACAGAGCGACAATGGGCACGAGACCCAGTGATAATTTCTCTATGGGCATGAGGCCATAACTGCCTACCAGCACCATCCCAAAATTATGTGTTTTTGAGAGCCTGCTTAAGGAATTATGAAAAGAGAAAATGTTCTTCACATGGAAAGGGATGCAATGAAACTTTTTGCAAGGTATGAAAATACATAGAAGTCACTAAAATGGTCCTCCAATGTTTAGGATGGGGATTGCAGGGACGGTGACAAAATACACTGTAATAGATTCCCCCTAAAGCATGAGGTTCCAGAGAGAAGGAGGAGTGAAATGTTTTACAGGAACGTGTTCAAACCAAACACCACTATTGGGATACCTACAAGTAAAAGTACAACTGATATCTCTGATACATGAATATGTGGCATGGGTGCACCCATCCATAAAATAGTGCATATAAAAATGAGATCTGAGGTATGGACATAGCCATCCAACAAGAAGGATCAAGAAATAGACTCAGATATGGTCACATCCATCCAATAAAAAGAGTCATGCATATAGTCATGATAAAAAAATGTCTCGCAGCCTGGATTTTATCAAACAAAACCCAGGGTCTTGCGCTCGATCTCAACTCGAACAAGTAAAAATCAAGCATGCGAATGAGTGAGATGAAGTCAAACATGCAAAAAAGTCACCTAATTACCAGCTAATGATGAAAGCTATTAACAGGCATGAGAGAAACCAACAATAATGACAATGGCTTTCAAGGTAAAATTAGTACAGTCCATGAAATGTGAACAGTGAGACAGCATTGAACACCCGCAGAATCACTTGATCTAAGGCCAATGATGAGGACATATCATCGAATGTGAATAACCTACCATTGAGGCATGCAAACTCCAAGGTACTGGAAGGGAGTCTCTAGATCAACTTCCTACATAATGAGCTGAAGTCGACAGGAAGTGACCTGGTTGAAGGAGGGCCATAATGGTTCCCACATCATCGAAACAAGATAGAGGAATAAGATGATAGTGAATTAGGAAAAAAAAGAGGATCAGAGGTTGAAAACTGCAGAATGAAACTTCTCTTGAACAAATTGCAGATACAACTCAAAAATTTGGCAGTATTTGACATCAGGGGATCTGACGTCATGATGACATGGAAAAGAGAAGATGAGAGGTTAAAATAGATTACCCAAACCCATGAAGGCCAAACATGATGAAATGTGATGTCCCCAACGCGACACGAATGCAGATGAGTGTCATATTCAAGAGCGGCATACTGTCGACGAGACTACGAATTGGTTCCATTTCCCCCACCATTGCTAGCGAGTATCCGAATTATTTTTGGAAACAAGCTTGAAGGGATAGCATATGCTTGTTATATAAGTTTGTCCTTCAGAAAAATCCACCCTAGTACATTTTGTGAGCCATAGAAAGGAGGAACTTAGTTAAATTATGGTGACGTTTTGCGATGTCATGTAGTTTTAAGGAGTCTGACAAAGGAATAACTTGACACCTTTTCATGTTTACATAGTTTGAAAATAAGAGGAAAAGAAAACTCTAGTAGGACCCTTTTCCTAGGTAGTCTCACAGATCCGGAAAGGTAGAAAACAAAATCTGAGAGAACCTCTTAGTCACGATAGGCTAAGGTATACTTTTTTCGTAAATAATCTATCCCAGACTGAAAAATGGGTAAACGTATACTGGGCAGATATCATTTCATAACCTTTAACGAGTTTAAAACAACAAGAGTCATGACAATCTTTTCAGTTCTGAGAGTCAGAAAAAAGCTTAAAGATGACTCCAAGGATTGACTTTTTCATGTTTTTACTGAGTCCAAAAAAGTATAAAATACAACTCGACACTTCATCATCGTCATGTTGAACACCTTTTTTGCACAATAAATGCACGTAAAACCCATTTTCCAAGATAAAATAGAAAAACAATCTAAAATTATGCTCAAAAACCTAATTAGGGTTTTCAAAAGTTTATAAAATGCTAAAAATAGTAAAAATAAATTACTTTCCACTTTTACCTCTTGTGAGAACTTTTTTACCCTTTCTTCACTGTGATTTTATGGAACTAATAATGGGAAATCCAAGGGACTAATCGAAAATTCTTATTTTCCAGGTAAGAGCTCATATCCTTACCTGCATTTTGATATAATTTTCATTGTCTGCAACCCATTTTTTAGATCTGTGGAGGGGTTTTCGTTCAAATTAGGGCACAGGGGTCGGTGCAGGTTCTAGGCACAGACTTGCACCAACTTACCTTTAATCGAAACATCGGCGTGCCACTTGGCACAACTATTTTTAAAACAGTCGCGCCAACCACGACCACGAATTTTGCATGTAAATTCAACCCATTACCTCGTTTTAAACACTCCAATAGAAAATAATTTGACTAATGATGGCCCCATTGATGTTTTTACAAGTGTGAAAGAGAAAAATGGTGATCGAATGGAAGGAAAGAGAACATACTGAAGAAGATGAGCAAGCCTTGGGAAATGTAAGATGCATGGATGTTCTCATGGACTGCAGGCTTAAAAAATTCTTCATGGCACCATGTCTTCGAGCTCAACTAGAGCTATTATAGTACCTGATCAGTGTATGGGATATTTATATGGAAAGATTCATAATCCAAGATCAGGAACTAGAGATATATGTCTTATATGTTTACTTCATCGTTGAATTATCACGGAGGGGGCACTACCAATCCTGACATGTACCTAGCCCACGATGGAAAACATGACTATGGTCATCGACAGAGTTTTCCCAGGGGCATGGAAAGGATCCAAAAGAAGGAAGGTGGATATCCAAACCATTCCTAATTTGGCACAAAGGTAGTGCTACATGTTAGCCCCTCATGAATTCCTTGACAAGCAAGCAAGGGACTAGATTGTTTTATGAGCCTTCAAGGAATGCATTTCCCTTGAAAGCACATCACCCTTGAAGCCTCTTATGATTCCCTGACTTTGACTATTTCCCTCTACTATTATGAAGTCACTAAGCCTTGCTGATGATAAAAATTGTGCTCCAAAAGGCCATTATCTGCCCCTTGTAATTCTGCAGCTTCATTTCACCCCCTCTTCCCCCTTTTTTCAAAGTCCCCTTTGTCCCCTAAATCCCCCCTTACTCTCCAAAATCTTCCCAAAATCCCCATGAAATCCCATCCTTTCCCTTTGTTTTTCCAAATTCCCCCTTAGTCCTCCTATCGTTACCCTCCTATGGCTTTAAAATCCATTTAAAGGGCTAAAAAACACACTTTTTAACCTTATGTTAGGGCTTAGCCCCTTTCCCTCCAGCCCCTTCCAAAATTTTCCCCATATCACCCAGCGTTGAGACCAAGTTCTTAGACTTCAAGCGCCAATCGCAATCGGAAGTTGTTGGAGGGGAAAAATCTTTTGTTACATCAAAAATCTCTGATGCGATTGCCCTACTCTATAAGTCTCGTGATGTGTTATCCACCGTTGATCTGTTATCGGGATCGGACAGCCCGCGCTAATCGCAAAACTTTGTAATCACAAAGCTTATGTTAAGACCCCGATCGGCTCATCACAATTTTCTGTGATGCGATTGATCGCAGCTCCCTTCCGATCATCGCAATCACAATATCCTTCTAATCGCAATCGCAATTCTCGCCCCATCGCAATCGGAACATTCGTAATGTGTCACACCTGTTTCTCTCCGAATAGATCCTAACCGTCCATCTCCCTGCTAATCCAATGGTCATCGCATGTCTCCACCCAATCACAATCGGAAGTTTGTTGGTGCCGCCCCTTTGTGTCCCCTCCGATTGCGATCCCCTGATCCACATCTCCACCGTCGATTCCCAGGTAGATCCAACGGTCGTCGCATCCCCTTTCCCAATCGCAATCGGAACTTATGTATTTTTTCCCCCCCTGCACCTTCCCGATTGCGATGCTCCGAATTAATCTCAACCTTCCGTTAGATCTGAAGATCTGACGACTCAGATCTATTTTCCCTCCACCACACTGGGTCCCACCATGTACGCTCTTTCCCCTCACATTTCATTACATTTCGTCCAAATTCCTTTGTATTTCCACTGTTAACCAAAGTTTTATGTTTTTCATTAAAGTTCTTATGTTTCATATTTGTTCCACCTGCTATTCATAAATCATCCTGTTGTTCGATCTCCACCGCTGATTTTCATCCCCAAACCATGATCGAACGGTCCATACGCGGGTTTCGGTCAAACCCTATTTGTTCACTATTACACCATATCAAAGAATTTTCACCGTTGTTTCATATTAAGCCATTGTTACCACCGCCGTGCTGTCACTCCGCCCGTCCTCCAGTACAAAAGTTGAAACGCCGCCATGACTGCATAGTATTGATACAGCGGAAAGTTTTCACTGACAGAGGTATTAATGAAGTGGCAGAGAGTTCCAGGCAAGAAAACGAAGATCTTTGAGCCTTAAACCAAGTTTTTCAAGGCAAGATACCAGGTGAAAGACGTCATAGACCACCAGAGGATACGGATATGCAGAAGTTAATATATAGCAGGTTTCCTACATCAACAGAATGTTTTTCCCAAGAAAGGACGAGTTACCCATACTACTTTTATTCTATGCCGTGCTCCAGAGAAGATTTCCGCCCAAATCATAGTCCAAAGCTACCAGATCATTTGTTTTACAAGTATGGTGGACCATTCAGTCATTTATTTACCTGTTTTTTATTCACCAAATGTACTACAGAGTACAGCAAACCAGGATGCATCATAGACATACCTGGAGTTAATGAAGCTTGACGAAGACCATTTTTTCCTCCAAAGAGTGCCAGAGATTAATGCTCAGAGTTTAAAACAGAATGGGCTTCGGCCCTCTTCCTCTTCTGAGTGTTAATGCTGCATTTAGTATTGCACCTACCTCCTCTGCTCATCTTCTGCTATAAAACTCATGAGGAAATTATTGTAAAGGTTGTTGATCAGTTATCAGAGAATTGCAAGCAGCTTCTTTTGAGACACAGTCTTTGTGTAAAGTTGTAAGATAGGCTGTGGAATATGATTTCAGACTGAGTATTCGGCTATTGGCATTGTTGTACTTGACTGGTATTTCTGTTTAATATGACAAGCACATTTCTTTAGATCCTGATCTAAAGCAGCAGTGATGTTTTCCTATCTCTGTGTTTTAATTCATTTCATTTCGTTTCTACTAGTTTGCATCAGAATATTGGCATAGGATTTACCCTTGTTAGGTACCCTATGTTTCTGCTCTCCTTGCCACTAATGTTTTTCTTCTGAATGTGTTATCTAAGAATTGATTTCGGATAATTTAACCAGTGTAGTGGATGTTATTTCCTTCTCTCTGATGTATGAGTTAAATGAATCCGTTCTTAGATGTTTCTTGTTAAGGATTTAGCTGGAATATTTGGGAACACTGGGGATTAGAGTTAGCCCTGTCCACTAGCATCCTTGTGCAACCAGCTTGTTTTTAACTTAGTGCTCTGAATCTATGTTTTCTCCTCCTCTCCTACCATTCCATACCACACTATCATCTTTAAAATCCAACGTTTTATATGACTAGCCCAATTGAAAGCTTGCCTATTGATTAGCAAGAAAATACTTTCCTAAATCCATTGCCCAATGGTTTTAAATGCTCCCTGGAATACTTTACCTCTGTCTAAATCCTCTTTTCTCATCGTTTTCTTATATCGGACCCTTCTTTCCTGATAACCAACAACCAAACAAACAATCAAACAAACAAACTCTGAGCCTTATAACTAGCCTAACATCTTAACACCAAGCTTCAAAGACATATACCTTTGATAATCATAGAGAGATCCCTCTCTGGACCCAGGAGGGCTAGATCCTGAGGTCTGAAAGTGATTTTTATGTTGTCTCATCTTTTGGTATTGCCAACCTTTCCAAAACATGGGAACCCCAACATAATGGCGACTCCGCTGGGGAAATATGAGAGCCTATAACTACTAAACATTAACCTGTCTCCCAGTGTCGTCACAACATAATGGCGACTCTACTAGGGAAATTCTGAGTATTTTCCACTCACTACATCACAAGAGCCTCATAAAACCTAGAAACTCTGGTTAGGTTGGTAGATTAAACACTCCTATTAACATATCAAACTCTATACCATTTTTTGTGTTCTCCCACACTCTTAGACAGAGTCTGGAAAGGGCCAGGTAGCCTCCAGATCGCATCCTCTCTTAGAGGTGACATATCTGGTAAATGCCCTCCCATTCAATCTCTGGTTAGAGTTTTTTGTGTTTGGAAGATATCGTTGAAAGGGGACATCTCGTAAGCACTGTGGTGGACAGTATGCCCTCTTGAAACATCCTAAACCCTCCACCTGGCGACTCCATAGTTCCTAAAATATCAAAGACTCCACTAGTGATCAGTAGACCTATTGATTATCTTGGTTTCACATAAGACTCCACTGGGAGACCAGCCTCCAAAACAACATCAACCATAGGAGAAGTAACAAGTAGGTTTAAGCTGCTTGGTTGGAAAACAACATTCTGGCTTTCAGAACCATTCATACAAGAGCTTACCCTAACCCAGACCCACCTGAAATAGTTGATAACCCTGAGAGCATCCTGAAGGGATCTCCTGCACCTGAAAGACCAACTATTTCCAACCACATCCATAGAGCTAACTCTGCACCAGAAGACTTTACAACTCTAACACACGCATTCTTCAACCTAGGCACTCAAAAAAATTTACCAAGAACTAGGTCATTCAGTTTCCTAGACCAGCCAGACCTTGAGCTTCCTGGTTCACCACCTCAAAGTGGTAAACACCCTGGGATAGGCAGACCCCTCCATCTACACCACCTGATATGCACTTCATTCAAAACTTGGGGTTCAGTCATCCTAGATCTACTCATCAGTCTTCTGTTGGTCCTAGCGTTCCTGTCATCCATATACCAGCTACTCAAGCCAACCCTTTACCTCATGAAAACATCATCATGGCAGCCTGGTATGCACCTCTGGTTTTACCTCAGCCTCTAGTACCCTTACCCAATGATTATCAATCAAAGATCCCACACTTCACTGCAAAAGAGTCCCTCACATATCAGCAACATGTAGATAAAATGGAAGATTCTTTTGACTACATGGAAATAGATGATGATGCAGTCAAAATGAGAATCTTTTCCCAAAGCTTAGGAGGTGATGTGAAGAAATGGTTCAAAAGCCTACCTCCTGGTAGTATCCAAGACCTCCCAGCTCTATATCAGACCTTCATCAACAAATTGGAAGTTAGGGCTAACCCCTGCCAACTCCTAGCAGAGTACATGAACCTTAAAAGAAATGTAAGAGAGAGTGTCCATGATTACTCAACAAGATTTAACAACATTTAAAATGCTCTCCCTCCACATATGAAACCTCCCCAAGGTATGGCCCTAGGGAAATATCCTGAAGGCTTTGATGCTGACATGGCCTATCTGCTTAGGGATAAAGAGTACAACACATTAGATGACATGCAGAAAGGAGCAGTGAATATAGAGGCTAATCTGATTGAGAAAAGAGAAAGATTGAGAGTTGAAAAAAGGGTAACATATAGAGATGACAATGTAGCTTCCACATCTGATCCAAATTATGACCGTTTATCTAAAAACATGGAAGAGCTACAACAAATGGTGAAGAAAATGGTTGTCACAGTTAGTAACCAAAACAGAAATCAAAACCAGAACCAGAACTTTAGAAGAAACAATGCCACTCCCAATAGACAAAGAGAGTCAGATCAACAAGTTATTCCCCCATTCCAAGAGAACTTTCTTGATGAAGATGAGGGAATCATAGAGGAGTCTGAGGGAAAAAAAATAAATATGTTTGAAACAGAAAATTCAATCCACAACTGTTACATGGAAGAAGATTAGCCGTCACCCTCTTATTAGGATGAGGAATGGTTGGAATCTGAGGATTACAGCTTAGGATTTGAAAATGCCATGATGCAGGTCAGAGAACATTATGAACTCAGAAGCAAGAAGAGTCAAGACAATTCCAAAACTAAGAATCCTGAGGTCACCATCAAGAAAAGGCCTGAGAAAACTTCTAAAGTGACTGTTGAAAGTAACAAATCAGCAGCTGAGAGTTCTTGGAAGAACAAAGAAAAAGACAACCAAAACACTGATACACAAGGTAAACCAACTAGCAACACTAGCACTGCAGTTAGCGCTCCTGATAAAACTGTCACAAACACTGTACATGACGAGAATCAACCCACTGATTCAGCCACCAAGGCAGTGGCTAGCAAAATAGAGTTGAGCATTCCAAAGAGTCAGTCCACTTTCAATTTGGAGAGTCAGATTGCGAAAATTAAAATCTTTGTCCCACTCTCTGAGCTGGCCGCTCAGGATGTATATAAAGGCCAAATTTTGAAAGCATTAAATTTAGGTGAGAAAAATGACACTGTAAATCTGAGTGATGATCAACCTGCCCTTCTTTTTGGTCCAAAGATTGAAAGGAAGTTTCAAGAGGGGGTAGTTCCACCTTTTTATATCAGTCTCAACATTCATGACAAGATTCTTCATAATTCAATGCATGATTCTGGAGCATCACGTAACCTAATGCCTAAGGTAGTCATGGAAAGGCTAGGCCTAGAGATAACCTGTCCTTACAAAGATTTATATTCATTCGACTCTAGCAGTGTAAAGTGCCTTGGCCTGATCAAAGATTTATGTGTGAGCCTTACCCCAGATTCATGCCAAGTGTATGGTCATGGATGTTGTTGTGGCAGATGTGCCACCCAAGTATGGCATGCTATTATCAAGATCATGGGGAGCCAAGCTACAAGGAACAATGCAGATGGATGGGGCTTATGCCACAATCCCAATCTTTGGCCAACTTAGAAGACTGTATAGGGAAGCGCAAATGAAATTCCTAGTTAGTAGCCCTGAGAAGCTTGAAAACTCACCTCTATACTCTATACATACAGATCTTGACTCCTTCATCCTCTATAATGATGAATCCTCAGAAGGGTCAGAGTCCCAAAATAGGGATACAAACGAGGAAACAGAGCCCATGGACTTTAACATAATGGCTACTTTAGACTCAGAGGAGAAAGACGTATAAAACTCAAAACAGTGCACTGAAACAAAAGCTCAAAGTGAAACAGAAATAAAACGCAATCAACCAACTAGTCACCTCTCTGATTCCCACACCCATGACGAAAAACAAAACAACCCACAGCCTAGTACAGCTCCTATAACACAACATAATGGCAAACCTGGCCATAGGGAAGAAAATGATGATAAACTGAAAAATGAACCCTTGTGGGAAATGAATTTCGACGGGTCTTGCACTAAGAGAACTGCTGGGGTAGGAGTGTGGATACATAACACAGAGAGTGACTACGCAGAGAGCCATGCCTACAATCTGCACTTCAAATGTACAAACAATATTGCAGAATATGAGGCTCTTATCCTAGGTTTGACTCTGTTGAAAAAATTAGGAGCCGTTAGGATAACTGCACGTGGAGACTCCGAGCTGATTATTAAACAGGTGAATGGCAAATATACAATGAAACATCCTAGACTGCGAGCCAACAGGAATGACACTATGGATCTGTTGAAACATTTGTTGAATACGAATTAGTGTTTGTTCCTAGGGGTCAAAATGTCATTGCAAACGGATTAGCTTGCCTAGCTAGTTCATACCCTAAGGCTCCAGACGATCAATAGATCATCATTCAAACCAAATTTAAACCTGCAGTGCCAGACAATGAAAAATATTGGTAGGTTTTTGAAGGAGATAAACAGATTGAAGATTTCTTGGTAGGCAGAAGCAAGTTTGAATTTTTTGATGCAGACTCCAAATCTGATAGTAGCTACCTAAGTGAAGAGTCTTCAGACGAGGAAGAAACACCCTGTAACATAGAAATAAACGTTATTAACGAACAGATTGGAAATCCAAGTGAAAAATGTGAAACGCAGATAGTGAAGAAGTAGAGGTGCTGCATACCAAAGATAAGAACATACCTCGAGGTCTGGCACCTTTAGAAGACCATTTTGACTTCGATGATGTAGCAAAAAAGCCCACAATAGAACATGCAGACTCTGATGTTGAGGAATGCAACATAGGCATGGAAGATAAGCCCAAAATGATTAAATTGGCTAAGTCTTTGTTGGCAAACATGAAAAATAAATACATTGACCTTTTCAAGGAATTTTCCGATGTGTTTGTCTGGAGTTATGAGGACTTAAGGGCCTATGTCACAAACATCATACATCATAAGATACCCTTGAAAGAAAATCAAAAGCCATTTAGACAAAAACTTCGCAGAATAAACCCAAAACAATTTCTTGCAGTGGAAAAAGAGATCAAAAAGATGTATAAGGCAAGCATAATAGTTCCTGTGAGGTTCTCTGATTGGGTATCAAACTTAGTGGCTATGAGGAAGAAAACAGGTGAGATCAGATTATGTATAGACTTCAGAAATATTAATAGAGCTTCTCTTAAAGACAATTACCCTTTGCCAAAAATGGAACACATTCTATAGCGCGTAGTAGGCTCAAAAAGGATTTCTTTGTTGGATGGATTTTCAGGTTACAACCAAGTCTTAGTAATCCCAGAAGACCAACTCAAGACAGTCTTTACCACTCCATGGGGCACCTTTATGTATGTAAAAATTCCCTTTGGACTGATGAACGTTGGTGCAACCTTCCAAAGAGCAATGGATATAGCTTTTTCAGATGAGATAGGACACTTCATTGTTATTTACTTGGATGAAATAACAGTCTATTCTAAGACTGAAGAAGAACATCTAAAACATCTGAGGAAAGTGTTTGAAAAATGTAGAAGGTTTGGTCTGTCATTAAATCCCAAAAATACTGTATTTGGGCTGCAAGAAGGAAAGATTCTTGGCCACATTATATCTGAAAAGGGAATTAGGATAGACCCACAAAGAGTTGAGGGAATACTAAAAATCGCACACCCAAGAAACATCAAATAATTACATTCCTTCATTGGGAAGATTAACTTCCTTAGGAGGTTTATTCCCAACCTAACTGAACACCTTAGGAATATGACCAACATGCTGAAGAAAGGTGTAGGATTTAAATGGACTGTTGGAGCTAAACAATCTTTTGAATCAATGAAACTTGCACTCACCCAAGCTCCTGTTCTGATTAGCCCTAATTTCTCTAAAGATTTCCTGATATTTTCATTTTCCTCTGAGCATACAGTGGCTGCAGTCTTACTGCAGAAAAATCCAGAGGGAATGGAATAGACAATTGCCTTTTTCAACAAAGCACTCAGGGATGCACCCTTGAAATACAACATTATGGAAAAACAGGCCTATGCTCTGATTAAGGCCTTGAAAGACTTTAGGATTTACATTCTGCATTCCCACACCATAGCCTATGTGCCAAGTATAGCGGTAAAAGACATATTGTCCCAAGAACTGGATGGGAAAAGGGGAAAATGGACTGTTGTGATTTTCGAATATGACCTTGAGATAAAACCCACCAAACTGATCAAAGGTCAGGTCTTAGCACAACTGATGGCTGAATCAAATCTGCAAGCTCTTGACATTAACATTGTTGCTGCCTTGGATGAGCAGGAAGGACTGTTGATCCCACTGTTGAGGAGAATTTTCAGAACTCTCCTTGGTACTCTGATATCCTTTATGTGCTCACCAACCTCAATGCTCCACTTGAACTGTCAAAGACCAAGGCCAGATTCCTAAAAATAAAAGCCAGAAGTTACTGCATTTTGAATGAAAACATATACTGGAAAAATCCAAATGGCCTATTGCTTAAATGTTTGCCTGAAGATGAAGCTGAGAGGATTAAACAAGAATTCCATGCAGGAGAGTGTGGAGGCCACTTGAACTGGAAGGCCACTGCAAACAAAATACTCAGAGCTGGCTATTATTGGCCCACACTCTTCAATGATGTCCATAAGATGATAATTTCCTACCACCAATGCCAGATCTTTGAAGGAAAGAGAAAAATCCTCCCCCTTCCTTTACAACCCATCACTGTGGAAGGTCCTTTTATGAAATGGGGCCTATATTTTATAGGAGAGATTCACCCAGCTTCTTCTGCACAACAAAAATTAATATTAACAGCCACAGACTAATTCACTAAGTGGATAGAGGCCATACATACTAGGAATGCCACAGATTCAGTCATCATTAGGTTCCTAGAAGGTCATATCCTCTCTCAGTTTGGCTGCCCAAGGAAAATAATCACTGACAATGCTGCTGCCTCTGGATCCAAGAAAGTGGTGGATTTTTTTCACAGGTATCAAATAACACTTGGTAATTCAACTGCCTACTACCCTCAGGGTAATGAATTAGCTGAATCATCAAACAAAATCCTGGTGATTATCATCAAAAAGATGCTGGAAGAAAACAAAAAATCATGGCATAACAAGTTAGTGCATGCCCTATGGGCTGACAGGCTTACAACAAAGAAGTCCATTGGCATGTCACCATATCATCTTGTCTATGGGACAAAAGCAGTGTTTCCTACCAGCTTTGGGGTATCAGTGATTAAGTTGGTCCAAGAGATTCAAACAGAAGAAGACAGTATGGTGAGAAGGATAAACCAAACAATTCTCTCCAGTAAACAAGGGAAGAGGTCTATAACAGAGCTGTCAAAGTTCAGGAAAACATAAAGAGGTTGTTTGACAAGAGAACCAAAGCCGTTGATTTCAAAATTGGAGACAAGGTTCTAAAGTGGGACTCAAGGAGAGAGGAAAAAGGAAAACACGGCAAGTTTGACAGTTTGTGGCAAGGTCCATACATCATCCAGGCCACTGTGGGTCCAAATGAATTCTTCCTATAGGAATTAGATGGTACAGAGCTGTTTGGGGGTCCTGTCAATGGCAGGATGCTCAAACACTACTTCTGCAGATTTACTATTTCCAGTTTCCATTTCCATTGTACATACCACTGTAGTTTTTGTTTTCAAGAAAAAGAGAAAATGCTCCAAAAAACAGAGGAAAAGGAGAGGTTCAGACATGCTCAAAACATGAACCTCCGATGTGCAAAGGATTGGATCTAATATGATCAAACCCTGAGCCAAATAAAGCAAAGTAGCTAGTCCTAACATGCTCAAAATCTAGACCAGCAAAGAAGAAAGAAAAAATCAGCTCCAACATGCCCAAAACCGGAGCTGAAATGAAGGAAAGAAAGTGACTCTAACAAGCTCAAAACTTGAGTCACAAAGAAAGAAGGATACTTCAAGCTTCAGATTTCAAAGCCTTCATTGTTTTGTTTTTAGTTTCCTGCAAATTTCTGTCCATGAGCAACTGTCTTTATGCCTTGGATCTACAACCAACTAGACTGTCTAATCCTAGTTTGACTATTTTTAAATTTCTGTTGTAGAATATAGAGAAGAAATCTATTGGACAGTTTAATCTCAGCAGATATTAGAATAGGTAGAGAAACATATGATACCAACAGTCTAATCTGGTTTCATGGAGTAATTGTTGAGCCTCAAAATTGTGCTTTCTTTCATTCCATTTTACCTCATTTTCCTTTTTCCATTGCTATCCTAGACCCAATTGATCAATGAATATAGTTAAAATTACTTCTAGAATGATTTACATGACTGACTTGCTAAGTTTTGTGATTTTTGCCATTGTAAAGAATTTTGACCGGAACTAGCTGCAGAATGCAGACATTCCGTAGCTAACCGGCGATTCTGCAGCTGCCTTCACGTTTGAGTATGTTCCAGGTGGCCTCTTGAGAAAAATCGCATATGGGCATGATCCACGTCATGTCTACATGGTTAGTTGCTCATCATGGAGGAAGAAACGAATTCTGGGTACGGTTTTGGAACGTGGGAACACATTTAGGAAAGCAGACTTCTATTAGGACTGTCTCAGTCCAGATGTCTTTTTCCTCTTCACGCAGCCACTTCAAGAGTCCTAATGTGATTCCGATAAGGAAAGACAGTGTTCCTGAATTGTTGCAAGTCTTGTTATGTGCATTTGCTATATAAACACTTGGGAAACCGAGAGCTAGGTTAGATTTTATGTTAGATTTGATGCTAGATTTTGCTTAGATTCTGTGCTACATTTCTGAAGACGCAGAGTGCTATGTTCAAGTTATTTCATATTTAATGAAGCAGACAGTGTTGTTTTGAAAGCGTTGATTTAATTTGGAGTTGAATTCCGTCAGGTGGTAGAGGGCCCCTGCCTCTTGCACGGATTTATTTGCGTAAATTAGATAAGTATTCTAGCTGCCTTTACGATTTTGAAGTTGAATTAGTAGTTGTTTTAATTAGCTACTGTAGTTGTACTCATTCTAACTCTTCCACAAGAAGAAGCTCTTACAAAAGATTATAATGATGAATGGGAAATGGCTATAGTATTGTAGGATTAGAAGTTGAATTCATAGTTGTTTTTAATTAGCTACTGTAGTTATACTCATTTTAACTCTTCCACAAGAAGAAGCTCTTCCAAAAGATTATAATGATGAATGGGAAATGGCTATAGTATTGTAGGATTTAGTTGTAATTTTTTTTGTTCACTATCACAGTTACACTTGTTCTAATCACTCTTCCACAAGAAGAAACTCTTCCAATAAATTCTTAAGGAGTCCAAGACATGACCATGATAATGAATGATTTAGTTGTGTGTTTGCACTAAGTACCATCTCTGTTCTTGCTCTTAAACGCTTGCCCAAAATATCATAATGATGAGTGGGATATGGATATGATATCTTAGTTTTTCATTGCTTTCGGTCCTTTATGTTTGCATTTGCACTCAATTACACAGTCAGAATTGTTCTAACTCTTCCAAAAGAAGGAACTCTTCCAAAATATCAATAATGATGGACAAACAAACTGTATAATTTCATAAAATAATTCATGATAGTATAGTTAGGATACTCCGGAGTTTAATTTCACTTAACATCATGTTCAGTTACTTTGTTTTAAGTTTGATGATGACTTGTAGTTTAACACTATTTTAGGCTAGTGAGATTTTAGGTTTGGTTGTAGCTCAATTCATTGCATTTTCACTCCATATTCAGTTGTCAGTCACTGCATACTAGATTACTTCAGTTGTTAAACTTAACAAAACAGCCTTCATTATTCACAAATCTCTTCTTGTTCTAAAATCCATAATTGACTCATCACTTCATGAACAGAAGACCATATCACTTTAAGGCCTGAAGTACTTCTGCAATTTCCTTATCATTTCATAAACAGAGCCCTCTCTCGAAAGACTACTTTGAAAAAGAAATTAATAAATCTTGAGCAAGGTTTTGTGACATTCAATTGAATTGCAGAATAGAGTTAGAAAACTAGTCCAAGAATAGAAGATCTTATGATGATATCAATGTTTTATTCCAAACATACTTCAACAAATCTCTAACCAAGGATAAAATGCTGCATTATTATAAGTTAGTTGTTTAAACTGTTTAGTTAGGAAGATTTGCATGTTTAGTTGATCATTTCTCAAGTTGAGTTTATGTTTTTAATCATTTCCTTAGAAGTCATTATCAAGCTCTGTTTTTGCTTAGTCATAGTCTAGATTTGATTCTACTTCAGTGTTTTCAATTGCATTTGTCATTTGGGCTTAACTCTGTTTTGAATCACCAGCTCCTTTCCATTAGCTTTCTAGGCATTTTTCTTGTGAACATAAAACCACCAAAAGACCAAAAACATCATAAATCATCACAAAAGACCAAAAACATCACAAAACACTACACACAACGCATTAGGAAACAAGCACCTAGGTACATATAGTACACTTCACTTCAGCAGTTTACCAACCCTGGTTGACAATTAAATGAGCTCAGTTTAGGAGACTAGATTGAGACCAAACATTTTGGCACCGTTGCCGGGGAAGTGAAAACTAGGTAACCTTTGTTTCTTAGCATCCAAAAACAATTTTATGCGTAGGGAGAGAGATTCAAGGGGAAGATTTATAAGCAGCAGAGGCAGAAGTTTGATTTCTAGAACACCACTTGTTTCATCTAGATCCAGAGCTAGTACACCTTAAACTCAAACCCATCTTCCATCCTTTACTGATCCTGGACTTCTAGAAGATCTAAGGTCACCTATTCCATTAGAGAAACCTTCCACTTCATCCACTGAACCTGCCATAGAAGAAGATCTAAAAACTCCTGTTAGGAACACAAACCTTTCCACTTCCACAGGAGAGTCAACCATGGCAGAAGAAGGAGGAGGAGGAGTTTTTAATGGAGAACACACATTATTTGGAGGTAGAGGTAGAGGTAGAGGAGAAGGAGGTAGAGGAGAAGGAGGTAGAGGTGCAGATGGAGGAAGAGGTAGAATAGGAAGCTCTTTTGGGTTTCCTATACTTGATGAAGAAACCAATACAACCATGAAAAACATTTCACACTCTGTTCTTCCAAACTTCTATGGACTTAAAAATAAAGATCCTGAAACTTTCTTATTCGAATTTAAAGTGCTATGTAGGACTTATGACTACTTACAAGATGCTCAAAAACTGAAATTATTTCCTTCAACTTTGAAGGGAGCAGCATTGAAGTGGTTTATGAGTCTAATCAGTAGTTCTATTAGAACATGGGAAGACATGAAACAAGCATTTCTAGAGAGATATTTGGATTATTGTATGCCGGTTAATCATAAGGAAAAAGTGTTCAAGATGTTACAAAAAGAAGATGAAAATTTGGAAGATTTGTTGGAAAGATTTAATTACAACATCAAAAGGGAAAAAATGGAAAACCTAGATCAAGACACTTTAAAAGCTCTTTTGTTGAAAACAATTAGGGATGAATGGTTGGATATCCTTAACATGATGGGAAAAGGGGATATATCACAACTCACATTACCTGAAATATTTGAGTTATGTATCAACCTTTCAAGAGGGAAATCTAAAACTGTCAAAGGTCCAAGAGATCCTACTCTTGCAAGGGCAAGTAAGTCTGCTTCTGGGACAGTAAGTAGATCAGAAATAGGACACATGCTTGATGATTTTAAATCTGACATCTTAGGGAGTCTTAGTGAACAAATAGACACCCTTAAGATACAAAACAAGAAAAAGGCTAAATCTGATGCCTTGGCAATCTTTTGTCCCAAATGTAGAAAGAAACATGCCTTGAGAGAATGTCCTTTGGATGTAAAAGTTGTAGAAACCTATGTCATTTGTTCTGAAAAACATGAGACCAAGAATTGTCCTTCTCTTCCTGGTCTCAAAGCTGTCTTTCAGGAGGAAACTCCTACAGATTCCACAGAGTCTCTCAATTTTGTATCTAGAAGACCTTGGCAAGGACCTCAAACACAAGGATTCCATGATCAAATGTATAATCAACCTCCACCTTGGAATTCTTGGTAGCAACCTTGGCCCCAATTTCAAAATCAATCTCAAGCTTGGGCACAAGGATCACAAGGTCCCTATGGAAGATACTCTCCATATTATCAGTATCCACCATCCTATCCACCATATCTACATTTTTATCCTCAAAATTCCCAACAAAATTTTCCTCAAAATCTTCAACAAAATTTTCAACAAAATCCTCAACAACATCATCCGAACCAACCTCATCAAAATCAACCACTTCCATTACCATTCCCTCAAAAATCCAATCAATTTCCAGCTCAGCCCATACCAAACCCCAATAATAAGAACCCTCAGAATACATACATGATAGAAGGACAACGATTTCCAACTTATTTAATTACTCCTCTAGACCTTAGTGATGTTCAACTTAGGTCTGGAAGGATACTTGAGAAGAGGAAACCTTCTGTGATCATACAAGAACAAGATAATTCTGAGGAAGACTCCCTACGGGTTAATAAAAGTCTTGAGGAAGACACATCCTTTCAAGACCAAAATATTGAAAAACTAAAACAAAAAGATCCAATAAATCCAACTCCTGTATTAGAACGCCATCCACATCTACTTCTGCTACCTCCCTTCAGGAAAGATTACAAATTGATGAGGTGTAGAAAAACATATCATGGTGCCTAATTATGATTTCTTGAATGAATTGAAAATTTTGCATTAGAAATTCCATTATTGCAAACCATCAAAGGAAATCCCAATTTACACAGCCAAAACAATAGAAGTTGATATGAAGACAACAAGAAAAATAGCAGAAAACCAAGAAAATTCAGCGGGTAGGACAAATAGCAGACAGACATTATGATGGGCGAGATTGCTATTCCAAAAAGATTGCAATTCCGAAGTATCTTGACCTAGGAAATCCAGTTGTTAAAATTCACATCAATGGAATTGAAATCCAAAACACACTCATTGATTTAGGAGCGGCAATCAATATCATGAGTAGACAAATCATGGATAAACTGAAACTTCCTAATCTTCTCTTTACACCCACATTATTACAATTAGCAAACAGATCTGTGATCAAACCTGATGGGGTAATAGAAGACATTCCAGTGTCCCTAGATTCTTGGGATTACCCTGTGGATTTCATGATCCTAACTCTTAAGAATAATCCTGAAGGCCATCCAGTTATATTAGGAAGACCTTGGTTGGCTACGAAATTTGATGCTTTTATTAGTTGTAGGTCCGGTGATATGTATATTTCGATGGTAGTTCTGGTAGTTATGAAAATTGCTCTCTCCTCCATCTGCAGGACAGATGCAGATCTAGATGACACTCAATGGATAGAGATGAAGAAGATTTACAGCCTCTCTTCACAATTTCAGAAATTAGTGAAGATAACCAAATTCCGAATACTCTAGAAAACTTTGAATCCTCTTCAGAATACAAACATGAACCATTTCAAGAGGGATCCAAAATTGAGTTTTTGTCATCAAGATAGATGTCTCTTCATTCTATGGATAAATTTGGCAGCTCCACAAGTGAGATATTTCCAGGCAAAACTTTGAACATAAATAAGAACCTAGAAAAATATCAACAAGAAGAGTTAGTCAAAGTACTACAGAGACATTCTTCTGCATATGCATGGGAGTACACTGACATGAAAGGGATAAGACCCAAGACTTGCACTCATCACATCTATATAGAGGAAAATTGTAAACCAATCAGAGAACCTCAAAGACGAATGAATCCAAATCTTAGGGAGATTGTTAAAGAAGAATTGCAAAAATTTTTAAATGCCAACTTCATCTATCCCATTTCAGATAGTCAGTGGGTTTCTCCTTTGGTAATTGTGCCAAAGAAAAATGGTAAATGGAGGGTATGTGTTGACTACCCGAGCCCAGATAAAGCTACTCTTAAAGACCATTTTCCCTTACGCTGCATAGATCAAATGTTAAGATACATTAGGCGGCAAAAGTACTTCATTCTCGATGGGTTTTAGTGGTTACGTCCAATCCGGGGTAACGCAGACCAAGATCGCTCCCATTTTTTGTCCTTGGGTACCTGTAACACCGAGTATTGCCATTTGGATTATGTAATCACACACTATTCAAGGCGGTATTAGGAGCCACTGATCTAATACATGATTGTGTAGAGGTGTACATGGATGACTTCACAGTTTATGGGAATACATTTGAAGAGGCTTTAGAAAACTTGGAAAAAGTCTTAAAAAGATGTCAAGAAGCAAAACTTTCACTTAGTCATGAAAAATGTTTTATGATGTTTACTGAAGGTATTGTTTTAGGGCACCACATTTCAGGGGATGGGATTAGAGTTGATGAGGCAAAAGTTGAAGTCATTTCTAACCTATCCATTCCAAGTTGTCAAAGAGATGTTAGAAGTTTCCTAGGATTTACAGGGTATTATCGAAGATTTATAGAAAACTTCACCAAAATAGCATCTCCTCTCTTCAAATTACTCACCAAAGATTTTGAATTCAGGTGGACTTCTGATTGCCAGTTAGCTTTTGAAACCCTGAAAACCAAAATTTCTGAAGCACCTATATTAAGGGGACCTAACTGGAAGTTACCTTTTCATATCTCGACAGATGCTTCCGATACAGCTCTAGGAGCAGTATTGGGGCAGAAAGACTTGATTCCCTATGCCATCTATTATACCAGTAAAAATTTGACTCCTGCAGAGTTAAACTATACCGTAACTGAAAAAGAGTTTTTAGCTGTTGTTCATGCCATAAACAAATTTAGACACTATATAACAGGCTATGAAACTTTTGTTCACACTGATCATTCTGCAATTAGATATTTAATGAAAAAATCAATCACTAATGGCAGAATGATAAGATGGTTGTTACTCTTACAAGAATTCAACATTACTATTCTAGATAGGCCTGGAAAACAAAACACAGTGGCTGATTTCCTATCTAGACTCCAAAATATCAAAGATGACACTCCGGTTGAAGATCAATTTCCTGATGAATATCCTTTTGCAATCTCTACTCAAACTACATGGTTTGCTGATATCGCTAATTATTTAGTTTCAGGAAAATTTCCTTCAATTATGAATGCAAGGGATAAAAGAAAAATCATTTGTGATAGTGCAAAATATTCATGGGTCGCTAATGAGTTGTACAAGACAGGTTCAGATTTGATCATTAGAAGGTGTGTTCGTGAAGATGAGATGCCTGAGATTCTCAAGGCATGTCATGACGAACCTTGTGGCGGACACTTTGCAGATAAGAGGACAACCTATAAGATCCGTAATCTAGGATATTATTGGCCATCTTTGTTTAAAGATGCTAAAGAGCATGTCAAAAGGTGTGACAGCTGCCAAAGGGTAGGGAAACCTTCTCCTTCAGGTGAGATGCCATTACAACCTCAGGTACACATTGAACCTTTTGAAAAATGGGCCTTGGATTTTGTAGGACCTATTAGTCCTCCATCAAAACAAAAGAAATATATATTAGTTTGCACTGATTATGTTACTAAGTGGGTGGAAGCTAAACCATTACTTGTTGCTAATGAATCATCTGTAGTTACTTTTCTTTTTGAGGATATTTTTACTCGTTTTGGTGTCCCAAGGGAAATTGTTACAGATCAAGGAGCTCAATTTACATCAAGGCTAATGGAGCAAATGATGGAGAAGTACAAAATCAGACATAGAACATCTACTCCTTATCATCCACAAGCAAATGGTCAAGTGGAATCCACTAATAATGTCATTGAAGGAATCCTAACAAAGACTGTTCATCTACATAGAAGAGATTGGGTAGATAGGCTTCCTGAAGCCTTGTGGGCCTATAGAACTACATGGAGAAACACAACAAGCCATACTCCTTATGAGCTTGTTTATGGAAAGCAAGTTTTGTTTCCCATAGAGTTCCAAATTCAAACCTTCAAGATGGCAGTTCAGCTAGGACTTGATTTAACGGAGGCACAAAAGCATAGACTGGAGCAAATAAATGAATTGGATGAGATCAGACAAGATGCAGTTCAGAAAACAAGTCTAGTCCAACAGCAAAGGGCTAGATGGCATGACAAGTACATCAAAGAGAAGAAATTCAAAGAGGGTGGCTGGGCTCTCTTGTTTGATTCAAAATTCAAGGATTTTCAAGGTAAATTTCAGACACATTGGCTTGGGCCATATGAAATTGTTGAAATTTTTGATAATGGGGCAGTCAAAATCAGAACTATAGATGAAGAAAAGGTCACTTTTCTTGTGAATCGTCATAGACTAAAGCTATATCACAAACCACTCTCAAGAGAAGAATTTGTCAAGAAGTTCCAAGAAAGCAATGATGTGAAGTTAATGAAGAAGAATCTCTCTTCTTCATCAACTTGATTAAATTTTCTGAAGCATTTCTCTTTTGAAAAATAAAAAATAAAGGTATAAACATGAAAACCAATCATTGATTGGCATGTTTATACAGAAAAGATAGGGTGAAAATCAGAGTCTCTCTGACACTCTAACTTTTGCCATTTTTGTTTTTACAAGCAGCTGTTACAAAATCATAAGTTCAGATCCATAGTGCTTATGATCCATCTCATTTCATTTCACTTCACTCACCTATCCATTCATACTCCATTTCATTCATTCACTCATGTTCCACTTCATTCCATGTTTCATTCATCTCCTTCCATCCTCCATCCATCTCTTTTTCATGATGAAATTTAAAGTTTGATGTCTTGCTGTAAATAAATAAAACATGTCATAGATTGCAGGGCAGTTCTTATGTTTTTTTTCACTCCATTTCATAAACTGAATCCATTCCATTTCATCATCCACTTCATACATATCATAATCCATCACCCATATTCATTCATACCATATAACATCTCACCCATATTCCAAAAATACTTCATTCCATGATCAAAATGCTCTACAGGAACATTCTGCAGCTCAACAGACATTCTGCAGCTGATCAGCCTTTCTGCAGCCAGACAGTCTTTCCGCAGCTACAAATCCTGAAGGCATCAATCAACAGACATTAGAATTGCAACAAAATGATCCAGTGTATCCATGAATAAAAAAAAATAAAAAATCAAGAAGGACCATGAAGACTCCTCCAAAGGTGAACAAAGGAGACAAAGACTACAAAAATCAAATGAAAGGCAGAGGTAACAAGTTTAAATTATAATGGAATTTCATAAAATTTTAGCATAGTTTTAGTTATGGATTGTTCGAAAAGGTTGTTTTAATTATTTTTATTGATCAAGACCAATAAACCCTCCACAGACTTTGGATTAAAATCTCTCATTTCAAATTCCATATCCGATATCATTTAAGTGGTTAAAATGGCCGAGGTATTTGAATTCTTCACGTCTCTTAACAAAATCATTCAATGATGATTCTCTTTGCCGTTGTAAAAATCTCCGCCGTCTCCTCAATCATTAATTCATTCCCTCCACCTCACTCCATTACTTCATTCCGTGACCACTGCCATCACTTCATTCTGTAGCCGGCATTTCATTCCGTAGATAGAGATATTCTTATCACCGAGAGCAGAGAAAAAGGATATCAGTTTGAATATCAAAGCATTATCACTGAAAACGCAGAGGTATAGCATTGAGCATTGTCATTGTAAACGCAGAGCAGAGCAAAAGGGTAAACTTAGAGGTATAGCAGCGTGAGAATTTGAAGCCATTTGATTCCGTGGGCAGACAAAATATCACTGTGAGCAGAGATTGAGCATTATCATTATAAACACAGAGGTATAGCATTGAAGAATTTGAAGCCATTTGTTACCAAGAGACAGAAATATAACAGTATGAGAATTTGAAGCTATTTTCCACTGAGAGACAGAGGTATAGTAGTGTGGGAAGTTTGAAGCCATCTGTCACTGTCAAACAGAGACATATCAGCTCGAAGTTTGAAATTGTTTTCATTGTCAACCAGAGGCATATTAGTCCGAAATTTGAAGCTGTTGTCATTGTCAATCAGAGGGATATCATTCCGAAGTTTGAGGAAATTTGTCATTGTCAACCAGAGGTATGTCATTCCAAAATTTGAAGCCATTGTTATCTAGAACTTGAAGCCATTTCAATTCGAAGGTGAAAGTTATTGTTTCTGTGGGTAGAAGAGTGTTAATTTGAACATTGAAGAAGAAATTATGGGTTTTATTGTAAGAACAAAACCAGTGGGTTCAAAATACTTAGAAGGCTACCCTCAATGTAAAGAAATGTTGCAACAAATAGGATGGCTTCAATTTTTGGAGAAATTTAATGGCTTCCACAAGGAAGTCACTAAAACATTTGCAAGATCATTTCAAGGAACCGAAGTTGAAGTGGGAGATGTCAAATTTACTGTCACTGAAGTTTTCATTGCAGAGGCTACAGGGTTGCTCAGAACTGGAGAGAGATGGTTCAAAAACAGAGAATTCCACAATGAATCCTGGAAGCAAATTTTAAAATCACGAGGTATGGATGTCACTGTATTTAAGAAAGGAATTCCTAGTTCTGCATTGAAAAATAAATGGAGAAACATACTACTTCTTCTACAAAAATTTATTACATGTGAGGGTAGATATGGGACATTTTATGTCTACCACATTAGACTGATAATGCATTTTCTGGGGGAAGACTTAAACTTACCATATTTCTTACTTCAAAGTTTGAAGAAGATGGCTTCCTGTGTTCAACGAAGAGTTCAATTTTTAGAGACAACTTTATATCATCATGGGTTGGTCAAAATTTTGATTGAACAGCATCTAGCTAAAACAAATGATACATGGGACAATTTCTTGATAAGAAATCATTTTGAAGAGCCAAAAGAACCATCACCTGAACCACAGCCTACAAAGAGAAGCAGGAAATGGAGGACTGCAAAAGTTGAAACTGATAAAACAGTCCAAGAAAGTAGTGAGGAAATCATTTCAGAGAAGTTGACTCAAATCAAGAGACAGCTTAAGGAAGAAAAGGTAGTCAGGAAATCTGCCAGAAGAAAGGAGAGGGACCTTCTCAGCTTAGAAGAAGCCACAGACTAAAGGGGAAACTGAAGAAAACACTAATCAAACAAACAGGGGTAATTAATATAGAAGATGAAGAAACCTCCATTGAAGAAGATGTTGAAGAGGATTATAATGAAAGAACCCCTGAAATTGACCCTGCTCAACAAGAAATATATGACTATGTGGAAACTTTGGAAAGGAGAGCTTCAGAAAGCAGAGAGAGAACCCCTAGTCCTCCACTGTCTGAAATAGATGTATTAAGAAGGGATAGTATGAGTTGGAAATACTCAATAGACACATCAAAAATGAGAATGAAATTCTCAAATATCAAGTCAAGCTCAAAACTGATATGAACTCAACCTTATCCCTACATATAGACAAAGTGGAAAGGACCAATGAAAAGTTGAAGCAAAGGAACAAGAAACTAATCAGGGCACTCACCAACCTAAGGTTCAAACTTGTTATCAGAAAACCCAAAAGATCTTTAGCTTCCAGAAAAAGGAGAAGGAGAGGATTAGATGTACTTGCAGAAGCCTCTGAGTTCATAGGATAATTTGCATGAGGACATGCAAAGAGACAGCAGTGGGGGTAT
This sequence comes from Pinus albicaulis, assembly GCA_034641835.2. Taxonomy (NCBI): domain Eukaryota; kingdom Viridiplantae; phylum Streptophyta; class Pinopsida; order Pinales; family Pinaceae; genus Pinus; species Pinus albicaulis. The sequence goes on from CM076576.1 coordinate 358,497,450, forward strand.
GTTGAGCCTCAAAATTGTGCTTTCTTTCATTCCATTTTACCTCATTTTCCTTTTTCCATTGCTATCATAGACCCAATTGATCAATGAATATAGTTAAAATTACTTCTAGAATGATTTACATGACTGACTTGCTAAGTTTTGTGATTTTTTCCATTGTAAAGAATTTTGACCGGAACTAGCTGCAGAATGCAGACATTCCATAGCTAACCGACGATTCTGCAGTTGTCTTCACGTTTGAGTATATTCCAGGTGGCCTCTCAAGAAAAACCGCATATGGGCATAATCCACGTCATTTCTACATGGTTCGTTGCTCATCATGGAGGAAGAAACGAATTCTGGGTATGGTTTTGGAACGTGGGAACACATTTAGGAAGGAAGACTTCTACTAGGACTGTGTCAGTCTAGATGTCTTTTCCCTTTTCACGCAGCCACTTCAAGAGTCCTAATGTGATTCCGATAAGGAAAGATAGTGTTCCTGAATTATTGCAAGTCTTGTTATTTACGTTTGTTATATAAACACTTGGGAAACCGAGTGCTAAGCTAGATTTTATGCTAGATTTTATTCCAGATTTTGCTTAGATTCTGTGCTACATTTCTGAAGACGCAGAGTGCTATGTTAAAGTTATTTCATCTTTAATGAAGCAGACAGTGTTGTTTTGAAACCATTGATTTAATTTGGAGTTGAATTCCGTCAGGTGGTAGAGGGCCCCTGCCTCTTGCACGGATTTATTTGCATAAATTAGATAAGTATTCTAGCTGCCTTTACGATTTTGAAGTTGAATTAGTAGTTGTTTTAATTAGCTATTGTAGTTGTACTCATTCTAACTCTTCCACAAGAAGAAGCTCTTCCAAAAGATTATAATGATGAATGGGAAATGGCTATAGTATTGTAGGATTAGAAGTTGAATTCATAGTTGTTTTAATTAGCTACTGTAGTTATACTCATTCTAACTCTTCCACAAGAAGAAGCTCTTCCAAAAGATTATAATGATGAATGGGAAATGGCTATAGTATTGTAGGATTTAGTTGTAATTTTTGTTGTTCACTATCACAGTTACACTTGTTCTAATCACTCTTCCACAAGAAGAAACTCTCCCAATAAATTCTTAAGGAGTCCAAGACATGACCGTGATAATGAATGATTTAGTTGTGTGTTTGCACTAAGTACCATCTCTGTTCTTGCTCTTAAACGCTTGTCCAAAATATCATAATGATGAGTGGGATATGGATATGATATCTTAGTTTTTCATTTCTTTCAGTCCTTTATGTTTGCATTTGCACTCAATTACACAGTCAGAATTGTTCTAAATCTCTTCCAAAAGAAGGAACTCTTCCAAAATATCAATAATGATGGACAAACAGACTGTATAATTTCATAGAATGATGCATGATAGCATAGTTAGGATGCTCCGGAGTTTAATTGCACTTATCTCATGTTCAGTTACTTTGTTTTGAGTTTGATGATGACTTGTAGTTCATCATTGTTTTAGATTAGTGACACTTTTAAAGTTTAGCTTTAGTTCAACTCACTGCATTTGCATTCCATAGTCAGTTGTCATTCACTGCACAATAGATTACTTCAGTTGTTAAGATTAACAAAACAGCCTTCATTATTCACAAATATCTTCTTGTTCTAAAATCCATAATTGACTCATCACTACATGAACATAAGACCATATCACTTTAAGGCCTGAAGTACTTTTGCAATTTCCTTATCATTTCATAAACAGAGCCCTCTCTCAAAAGACTACTTTGAAAAGAAATTAATAACTCTTGAGCAAGGTTTTGTGACATTCAATTGAATTGCAGAATAGAGTTAGAAAACTAGTCCTAGAATAGAAGATCTTATGATGATATCAATGTTTTATTCCAAACATACTTCAACAAATCTCTAACCAAGGATAAATTGCTGAATTCCTTGATAAGCAAGCAAGGGGCTAGATTGTTTTATGAGCCTTCAAGGAATGCATTTCCCTTGAAAACACATCATCCTTCAAGCCTCTTATGATTCCGTGCCTTTGACTGTTCCCCTCTACTCTTATGAAGTCAGTAAGCCTTGCTGATGATAAAAATTGTGCTCCAAAAGGCCATTATCTTCCCCTTGTACCTCTACAGAATGCTTCATTTCACCCCTTTTTCCCCCTTTTGTCAAAGTCCCCTTTGTTCCCCCTAAATCCCCCCTTAATCTCCAAAATATCCCCAAAATCCCCATGAAATCCCATCCTTGCCCTTTGTTTTTCCAAATTCCCCCTTAGTCCTCCTATCGTTACCCTCCTATGGCTTTAAAATCCATTTAAAGGGCTAAAAAACCCACTTTTTAACCTTATGTTAGGGCTTAGCCCCTTTCTTGCCAGCCCCTTCCAAAATTTTCACCATATAACCCAGCGCTGAGACCAAGCGCTTAGACTTCAAGCACCAATCGCAATCGGAAGTTTTCAGAGGAGCAAAATCTTTTGTTACATCGAAAATCTCTGATGCGATTGCCCTACTCTATAAGTCCCATGATGTGTTATCCACTGTTGATCTGTTATCGAGATCAGACGACCTGTGCTAATCGAAAACCTTTGTAATCGCAAAGATTATGTTAAGACCCCGATCGGCTCATCGTAATTGTTTGCGATGTGATTGATCACAGCTCCCTTCCAATCATCGCAATCGCCATATCCTTCTGATCGCAATCGCACTTCCCGCCCCATCGCAATCGGAACGTTCGTAATGTGTCACACCTATTTCCCTTCGATTGTGATTGCTCTGACAGATCCTAACCATCCATCTCCCTGCTGATCCAACGACCATCGCATGTCTCCACCCAATCACAATCAGAAGTTTGTTCGTGTTGCCCCTTTGTGTCCCCTCCGATTGCGATCCCCCAATCCAAATCTCCACCGTCGATTCCCGGGTAGATCCAATGGTCATTGTATCCCATTTCCCAATCACAATAAGAACTTATGTATTGTGTTTCCCCCTACCCCTTCTCGATTGCGATGCTCTGAATTAATCTCAACCATCCGTTAGATCTGAAGATCTGACGGCTCAGATCTATTCGCACTCCACCACACTGGGTCCCACCATGTACGATATTTCCCCTCACATTTCATTACATTTCGTCCAAATTCCTTTGTATTTCCACCATTAACCAAAGTTTTATGTTTTTCATTAAAGGTCTTATGTTTCATATTTGTTCCACTCGATGTTCATAAATCATCCTATTTTTCAATCTCCACCGTTGATTTTCATCCCCAAACCATGATTGAACGGTCCATACGTGAGTTTCGGTCAAACCCTATTTGTTCACTGTTACACCACATCAAAGCATTTTCACCGTTGTTTCATATTAAACCATTGTTACCACCACCATGCTATCACTCCGCCCATCCTCCGGTACAGAAGTTGAAACGCCGCCATGATTGCACAGTGTTGATACAGCGGCAATTTTTCACTGACAGAGGTATTAATGAAGTGGCAGAGAGTTCCAGGCACGAAAACGAAGATATTTGAGCCTTAAACGAAGTTTCTCAAGGCAAGCTACTAGGTCAAAGATCTCATAGACCACCAGAGGATACGGATATGTAGAAGTTAATATATAGCAGGTTTCCTACATCAGCAGAATGTTTTTCCCAGGAAAGGACGGGTTGCCCATACTACTTTTATTCTACGAAGTGCTCGTGAGAAGATTTCTGCCCAGACCACAATCCAAAGCTACCAGAGCATTTCTTTTACAAGTATGGTAGACCATTCAATCATTTATTTACCTGTTGTTTATTCACCAAAGGTACTACAGAGTACAACAAACCAGGATGCATCAGAGACATACCTGGAGTAAATGAAGCTTGAGGAAGACCATTTTTTCCTCCAAAGAGTGCCAAAGATTAATGCTCAGAGTTTAAAACAGAATGGGCTTCAGCCCTCTTCCTCTTCTGAGTGTTAATGCTGAATTTAGTATTGCACCTACCTCCTCTGATCATCTTCTGCTATAAAACTCATGAGGAAATTATTGTAAAGGTTGTTGATTAGTTATCAGAGAATTGCAAGTAGTTTCTTTTGAGAGACAGTCTCTGTGTAAAGTTGTAAGATAGGCTAAGGAATATGATTTCAGACTGAGTATTCGGCTATTGGCATTTTTGTACTTGACTAGTATTGTTGTTTAATATGAAAAGAACATTTCTTTGGATCCTGATCTAAAGCAGCGGTGATGTTTCCCTATCTCTGTGTTTTAATTCATTTCATTTCGTTTCTACTGGCTTGCATCAGACTATTGGCATAGGATTTACCCTTGTTAGGTACCCTATGTTTCAGCTCTCCTTGCCATTAATGTTTTTCTTTTGAATGTGTTATCTAAGAATTGATTTCAGATAATTTAACCAGTGTAGTGGATGTTATTGCCTGCTCTCTGATGTATGAGTTAAATGAATCCGTTCTTAGATTTTTCTTGATAAGGATTTAGCTGGAATATTTGGGAACACTGGGGATTAGAGTTAGCCCTGTCCACTAGGATCCTTGTGCAACCAGCTGGTTTTTAACTTAGTGCCTTGAATCTATGTTGTCACCTCCTCTCCTACCATTCCATACCACACTATCATCTTTAAGATCCAACGTTTTAGATGACTAGCTCAATTGAAAGCCTGCCTATTGATTAGCAATAAAATCCTTTCCTGACTCCATTTCCCAATGGTTTTAAATGCTCCTTGGAATACTTCACCTCTGCCTAAATCCTCTTTGCTCATCCTTGTTTTATATTGGACCATTATTTCCTGATAACCAACAACCAAACAAACAATCAAACAAACAAACTCTGAGCCTTATAACTAGCCTAACATCTTAACACCAAGCTTCAAAGACATATACCTTTGAAAATCATAGAGAGATCCCTCTCTGGACCCAGGAGGGCTAGATTCTTAGGTCTGAAAGTGGTTTGATGTTTTCTTATCTTTTGTTATTTCCAACCTTGCCAAAACATGGGAACCCCAACACTACACACCATCATGCGAGCTGCTAGATATCAAGCTCTGCATGAGGCCACACAAACACAGCTATTTCTTTCACTAGATTGTATGGCACCAACTCTCTACAACTGGGTAGAGGCAATAACGATCAATATGAAACACCAATTGACAAAATTCAAGAACAGCAAGCTGAAACAGTTTGGCTATGGGTCCATCTTGGAATGGTTACCAATTTTCCAACATCAGGAAGTGATAGTTCCTACACCACTAGCCCAAGAGCCACAGATGGTCCATTGGTCAGCTTTCATGCCAATATTAGGAGGCAGTCAATAGATGTCCTGGAGACCGGAATTCTCTGAGTGGCTCCGTTGACAATTGATTATCGTGGAGGACTCGCCCTATTCTGGCACACACTTTACAGGTGATGCGGACCTCCCACTCCGAGTAGGAGAGGATTGGGATGAAGCATTTCGTAAGACTCATTTTTTGATTTTGATGAGTAGTATGATTGTTTTTATTATATACATTCTAATGTTAATCCATGTATTTGTAGATGTCGGCCCAGAAAGACCTGCAGGAATCTCTCCAATAGTACGGAGGATTCCTCGTGATTTTGATGTGGCCCCTCATGTTGAGGGAAGCGTGGGGGAGGAAACCATACACAACCTGGAGGGACTCACTAGTAGAATCCCTTATTATGCGAGATTTGATGATGTTCCTTGAGCATACCAAAGGCACACTGCAGGGGTGTCGAAATGTGTTCAGTGCTTATTGAGGCGGCTTGTATGGGCAATGACATGCTACCATGAGCATCATGCCGACTAGATACCTAGGCTTTTATTTCTGCATATTTTTGAGAGACATGATGTCTCAGGATGTAATGAAAACATACATATTTTTTGAACTTATGATGCACATGGATGCAAACAATCGATCGATATATATATATATATATGCCTATTTTCCTGAATGAATCTAATCATGTGATGATGATGTTTTACAAATTACACAAATTTCTATTTAAGACAATATTGGCTACTGTATCAGTTAACCCATTCATTCATCTAGGAATATGTTGATATGTGATGTAATCAAAATTTTATTATAATAAAACACGCAAATAAAACCTTAATATTTGAGGATTTCTAACAGAATAATGGCCATTAAGCTGAAGAACAAGAAGCTCAGAATCTAGGCTAACGATCAATGCACGAATGTCAAGAGAAATGGCCTCGATTAAGAGTTCAATGAAAACACTATATTCAAAGAAATTGTATGTGGTTTGTCCTAGACAATTACCTTGAAGGTATATCAACTCACCATTAGGATTATAAATCACCGAGGTTGTAGAAGATAGATTTCGGGTACTACAAAAGGCACCATCCTCGAAAAAAACATAAGTAGTGTCATACATCTGCATAATATGTAATGAAAAAATAAGCAGGAAAATTCTCACAAAGCACACGAAGCCAAAAATGTACAAAAATGAAAAAACACCTATGTACAAAATAAACATGCACGAGGGACTCATGCATAGTATTTTTTGCGATACAGCTCATTTCTGGGCTGATCGAGAGGAAAACCTTCATAATCAATTAGCTCATAAGCCCTGTTCTACAAAATGCACTTAACAATATAGGGCCCATGCCACATGGGTTGGAATTTTCTTGCCCCAAGCTTATCGTGAGCTTGGTCATACAGGAGAACGAAGTCTCCTTCTACAAAGGAACAAGGGGAAACCGACTAGTAAAAATGATATTTGACCCACTTTTTCTGTGCTTCCATGACAAGATCAACAAAGCGGAAAGTTTCATCAAGCCTCTCTAAATATAGAAGACACTCTTCTTCTGGCGAAGTATTAGGAAACAATTCAACAACTATCTTGAAAGAAGGGATTTCCCATTCAATCAAAAGGGTAGCTTTGAGACCATAGACAAGCTAGAATGGAGTGAATCTGGTCGCATCCTTCACTAAGGATTGGTAAGCCCAAAGAGTTGAAAACAACATGAGATGCCAGTTTGACTTGTGCATCCCAATCATACATTGAAGCATATTGACTAGAACCTTGTTCACGGCTTCAACTTGGCCATTAGCCTGAGTGTAGTATGACATTGAAATGTCATGACGCAGAAACAAATTAGAAATCAACTCATCCATCATGTAATGATGAAAATGAGAACCATGATCAATAAAAATGGCTTGAGGGACACCAAACCTAGTAATCACATGATTGAACAGAAATTGTGCGGTTGTGTTACCATCAGTTGTAAGTGTAGGCATTGCTTCGAACCATTTCATGAAGTAGTCAACAGCTATGATAATATAAGAATTCTCCCTAGCTGAGTGAAGGTTACACATCATAAAACCGATGCCTCACTTCGCAACGGGACCAACTGTAATGACAGGATGCATATGTGTAGCTGACGCACGCATCTTGTGCGAAAAATTTTGGCAATCATGACACTTATGGACAACAACAATGCAGACTTTAAATATGGTGGGCTAGAAATAGCCAGCAGGAAGAATCTTCTGTGCAATAGCATATCCAGACATGTGACGGCCACAGGCACTAGATGGAATCAGCTCCAATGCGACAGAGAGTATCTCTGACTATGCGATAAGGTTGCGAATGATGGCGAACACGTCGACGGGCATCATTCATCATTTCAGATCAGAAGGTAGAAGTTTGAAGATATACGATAATATCACGTACCAACGATTGAGGATGCTAATAAGAAAACGTTTGTCATCTGGAATGTGTTCCATCAAACCAACTGGAGTGGAATTAGAAGGGAGAGAGCAAACCAAATTAATGAAAACCAATGATTTCTTCGATTTGGCAGTAGTAAACTCCAAATCTAACTCTTGGAGGATAAATATCCACTTCGAGTATTTACCGCCCAGAAATTGATGTTTCAATATGTAGCTCATTGGTTTATAATCTGAAATCACGGTCACTATGTGCAAGAGAATGTAATGACAAAAAAATTGAACATCTTGAACAACAACCAATGCCAACTCCTCGACATGTGCGTAACGTGTTTTAGTATCGAGAAGATTACGACTCAGATAGCAAAGGATGTGCTCGTCACCATCATCGTATTCTTGCACCAGAACCATGGAAATAGTGCTAAATGCGGTAGCCAAATAGAGGGAGTAATCGTGATGATAACTGGGAGGATGAAACAGAGGAGCATCGATCAACAACGTCTTCAGTGCATCGAAGGATTTTTGGGCAATCTCATCCTAAAGGAATGTGACACATTGCTAAAGTAATCATGTGAATCCTTTGGCCTCTTCAACATAGTTCGGTATAAAACGACGTAGGAAATTAGCTTTCCCTTGCAGACTCTATAGCTGATGTAAGGAGGAAGGGGAGGGGAGATTAACAATAGCTTCGACTTTGAGGGGATCAAGACGAATTCCGTCTTTAGAGACGATAAACCCTAAGAGACTACTAGAATCAACGTAGAAGATGCACTTATGCGGATTGAGACAAATGTTATAGCATCAACATCAAAGAAATATTTTACGGAGATGATTAGGGTGGTCTTTACGCTTAGCCGAATGAGCCGGAAGGTCATCTAGGTAAGGTTGAACAATGCGCATGATATCATGGAAATCATACGAAATTTCTCTTTGAAATGTAGACCCAACATTCTTAAGACCAAAAGGGAGATTATTATAGGTGAAGGTACCCCAAGGACAGATAAAGGTGGTCTTGTGTTGATCGGCAGGAAGAATATTAATCTAGTTGTACCCATAAAACCCGTCCATAAGGGAAAAGATCTCACTCCCAGCACATTCATCAATGATCTGGTCAATAAAAGGAGTGGGATAGTTATCATTAGGTCAAGCACGGTTGATATCACTGTAATCAACATAGACATGAATATTACCCTGCTTCTTATCTACATGAACAATATTAGAAACCCATTATGTCAAGGGAATCAAATAAATGAAACCAGCTCTAAAAAAATTTCAACTTCTCCTTTAATAGCAGCCTCCTTTCTAGGGTGCACAGGATGAAGACGTTGGCGAAAAGGCTTCGCACCACGATAAGTAGGAATCTCATGCACAATTATACTCAAATCGATGTCGGGCATTTCTTCATAAGTCCAAGAAAAAATGTCAAGAAACTCATGGAAGAGACTAGTATAGACCTTGATCTTATCAGGAGAACATGTCACCCCAATATGCATGTTCTCGACAACCCCCAGTTTGGTGAAGATGTCGATAGGCATCGTTTGTGTGATGTTTCACAAGTTACCTTCCGCAAAGACTTCATGTGTCAAGGTAGGCGTTTGAAGTGGATGAGAAGGAACTTGAGAAGAAAACTTCTTGAGACAAGTAGACATGGCCCCAAGGACTGGCATGAAAGAGGAACGATGATGAATATCATCCCAATGATGATCCTCAAGAGACATAGTTTCCACGATGGCCTCATCGACGGGAAATATCTCGTTTAAGGGATCAGGCAAATCCAAATCACCAAGCCAAGGGGATTGAGAATAAGTATCAAGAGACATACTCAAAGGAGCATGATCAGAGGGTAGAGGAGCCAAAGCCAAAATAAGTTCACAATAATCAATCTCTATTGGGCGAAGGGATGACCCATGGATAAGAAGACCTAGAGATCATGTTAACCTGAGCAGTGTTGGGTGGGGGAAGAGGAAAAAGACCCATGAGGGCAAGATCTTTGAAAATACCTGAGCCTATGCTCTGATATGGCATAGGAATATGATATATATATGGGACGTTTCTCTCAGAATACTAAGAAGTGAAAAATGTCAACTGATCGACTTTGATGATCTTTCCTTCATGCAGAAATTGAAGAACATGAAAGAGAGTGGATGGAACGCACAACATGGCGTGAGTCCAACTGTGACCAAGGAGAAGTTTATAGTTGAGCTTGGTGTCAATGAGTTCAACCTAAACGTTAATTGTATTCCCTTCTAATGTAATGGGTAAACTATCGAGAACACCAAGAGGGCGAGATTCCCTTCCATCAAAAGCTTCTAAATCATTTGGAGATGAATTCAGGGCTGGAGAATCGGTTGATTTCTAGTAGGAATATGACATGACGCACGTAGATGCACCCTAGTCCACGACCGCTCGATGGATATTATTTCTATTAATCCCAACTTGGATGATCAATGTAAGCTAGTGAGGGAGACGTGGGACGAAATTTTCTAAATCAAAAGTGATTAGGCTCAAATTGGCGGGATCAAACCCTACGATAGAAGATAACAAAACCTTTCGTTTAGATGGACAACTCTGAAGTACTTCCAATGCAAACATAGTAGAGGGCGCCTGATCCAAATCCTCAACAATATTTTAATGCTAAGTAGCATGGGTGTTAGGATTGTAAGAAGACTTATGGAGTACACCTTTGGAATTTGGTTGTTCAACGAGCTCAGTACTGGGCCATTCAATTTGAAGAGGGCTAGAAGAAAGCAGGGGAGGAGGACCATCAATGATTTCCTTCCCTACTGCCTGACATGGTTCGGTATAACCTTTAGATGAATGAGAAGAAAAATTCACTATTACACTAAAAAGAAAAATGGACACTAGTTTTGAGCAATTATAATGAAATGATATTAGAGAAAAGAGATCAATACAATAAAATCATCAAACACACTCAAAACAAAGTTGCATTCCTTCAAACAAAAAGAGGGCTTTCAAACCAATTTAGTGAGTAATTTAATCTATTATCATGTAGAAATTTGAATAACTGTTAAATTATTCACCGAGATTATCCTGATCACACACTATTTGATCTTCATGCATAATACATAACCTTTTCTACAATTGATCATTAATTGCGGAAATATAAACAATCGCATGCGCACATTAAAACCATAAAAAATCACACATATAAACACAATATTTATGGGAAATCTTAAAGCTGAAAAACCCCAACTATCTGTATATTATAAAGATAGAGATAATGTAACAATCATTGTACAAAATCCTCACAAGCTCTCAGTACAATCTCCAATTGTTACACACTACACAAGCTCATATCTAGCAAAACACATGCTCCAATCTGCTCCACCTGTTAGCCTACCTCTACTGCGCAATCCAAGATGAATAATGGCCCAATCTGAGTTCGAATCCCTCTGGTATGCACTACGCAATCCTCATTGGCATCTCCATCAATGTGTGGTGCAAACTCATGCACCAGTATAGTCACAACTGATAGTCACACTGCTCTTTCACCTACCTCTCCACTGGTCTCCACTGAAACTGTCCATGTACTGCAGTTAACTGATGTATTGTTTAGTTGATTTATGAGTTAATAGTTAGTGAATTAATTAATAATTAATTCACACCACTCTCACTAGTGTATCAATCAGTTAGACTAGATACAACTAGCTCAACTATGTTTAACTGAGTTAAACTGAACACAACTCTATCAATTGTCTCATCAACTCCACCAAACTATGTCACATGAGTTCTAACTGAAGTCAACATGCAATAGCTCCACTAAACCCTAGGAATAGTGTAATTCCTTCTATCAGCTGCATGTGCCACATCTGTGCACCTAACTGAAGTTCTCGAAGAGGATAAGATAATGTTTAGAGTCCAAATATTATTAAGAGCTAATAATATTCGACATATCTATTTTTAGACTAGAAATGTAAAAATAGATTCTGCCCAGTATGTCAAAAAATAGAAGTCCATCTATTTTTTCTGACTTGACCAACCATCCACAAATAGCAACCTGCAACTCATAGAACATGATCCATATGTCTAAAAATAGACATAGTCTAAAAATAGACTTTGTGCCAAAAATAGCCTGCGGGCCCACTTAGTGAACGCGACTCCTTTCCACTAAGCTCATCCTCTTGTTGCAATCTCAACACTCCCTCTCAACAAGATATGGATTATCTGCAACCCCTATCCTGCCTCTATGGTATTCGAATTTGCTCCTGGTGAGCGCCTTTGTCAAGATATCAGCATCCTGATCCTCAGTGGGAATGTATGAAAGTAACATGATCCTCTGCTGCACACAATCTCTGATATGATGATACCGATCCATGAAGACATGCTACCTCAACTCATCCTCCTGTCTGTACCATGATCCATATTCCGATGTGCCTCTGAGATATCTCAATACATGCTTCCCCACCTCCCAAAAGTGCTTGGTAGGCTTAACCATAGCTTGTGAAAGCTGGTTCACAGCATAGCATATGTCGGGTCATGTATTGACCAGATACATAAGCGACCCCACCAACTGTCGATAAACAGTGGCATCCACTACCTCCGCTGAACTAGCATCCTCCTTCCTCCATCCACCAGGAAGAGGAGTATCAACAGGCTTGCAGCCATGCATGTTGAACTTCTCCAGTATCTCCCGGGCATACTTGCCCTGAGAAACAAACAGTCCATCACTACACTGCCAAATTTCCAATCCCAGGAAATAATGAAGGAGGCCCAAGTACTTCATCTCAAACTCTTTTGCAAGATCCTCCTTGCATGAGAGTATCAACAGCTCATCACCTATCAAAATCAAATCATCTACATAAAGTACAATGATCAGCAAATTACTCTCCACCACAATCTGGCATAGGTTTGGATCCGCCTCACTCTTGGAGAATCCAAGTCTGGTGAAATAACTGTCTATTTGTGTGTACCAAGCACGAGGTGCTTGTTTCAACCCATACAGCGCACTCTTGAGCCTGCACACATGCGACTCGCTGCTGAAGATCTTGAAACCTTCGGGCTGCTCTATGTACACCTACTCCTCAATGACTCCGTTGAGGAACGCAGTATTCACATCCATCTGATGAATGTGCCACCCCATCTGTGCTGAGAGAGCTAGGATCGTCCGTATGGAAGAATACCTTTCGACAGGTGCAAATGTCTCCTCATAATCGATCCCCTCTATCTGTGAAAAGCCTCGGGCAACAAATCTTGCCTTGTACTTCTCCACACTCCCATCAGCTGCCTACTTCACTTTGTAGATCCATCTCGAACCCACCACTAATTTCCCCTCCGGTCTGGGGACAATCTCCCATGCACTGTTTCTAACAATCGAATCATACTCTTCCACCATGGCATCTACCCATGCGGGATCCTCCACAACTTCCTCGAAAGAGGATGGCTCTGTCACGATACACTTGCTCACAAGAGCCATGTATCCAGTACACCGGTCAGGTGACTGTCTCTGTCTGCGCTGTGCTGTAGGTGGTCCTACAACCTTCTCTGCATCTTGAGCCAGTCACTCAGCTTCTGTAGTGCGCTTCCGCCCTCTGATGGTTGGCGCTGCATAAGTGGCCTCTTCCACTCCATGAACCTCATCTTGTGGCTGATCCACATCCTGAGACTCATCGTTAGGAAATAATAGCTCCTCATCTGCATGCAAGTGTCGCTCCCTCTCAAGCGAACACTTCATGGATTTCTCCTCATGAAATTTGATATCCCGTTGCACAACAGTCTTGCAACTGTCTGGAAAATACACACGATAGTTGTGGAGTGTATCAGTGTACCCCAAAAATATCCCAACCTCTGCGGTTGGCTTCAGCTTCTTCCTAGCATCCTTCATCACATGAACGTAAACAGGTGAACCAAAAATCCTCAAATGGGAAATATTAGGCTTCTTACCAGAAAACGCCTCCTCGGGTGTACTCATGCCAAGTATCTTGTGAGGACAACGGTTCTGCACATATACTGCATTATTGCATGCCTCCTCCCATAAGTGAATGGGTAGGCCCTGATCACGCAACATCGCCTGTGCAGCACCCATGATCGTTCTATTCTTCTGCTCAGCAACCCCGTTCTGCTGTGGGTTATGAGGCGCTATGAGCTCTCTTCGAATTCCTTCTGTGCTGTAAAATTCCTTGAATTCTCCAGAGATGAATTCACCACCATTGTCGCTCCTAAGAGCCTTCACCTGCTTCCCCGATTCTTTCTCAACCAGTGCCTTGAACTCACAGAACTTTGAGTATGTCTCGCTCTTCTTCTGCATGAAGAAGATCTAGAACTTACGAGAAAAATCATCAAAAAATATCACATAATACCTGTTCTTTGCTGTCAAAGCTACTGAGAAAGGTCCAAACACGTCTGTGTGAATTCTCTCAATGATCGTCATGGCGCGACTATCCTTCTCGTGAAAGATGGATTTCACAAATTTTCCCAAGGTACATCCCTTGTACTGATCTGACTGCGTAAGAGTACCCTTAGGAAGCCCAGTAGAAATCTGCTGCAGTATCTTCAAAGCTCCATGGTGAAGGTGGCCCAATCTACGGTGCCACAGCTCGCCATCATCCCGGCTCACCACTCCTTCTGCCTTGCCTGCCATTATTGTGCAGCCATCTACCTACAATTGATAAAGGTTCTTAACTTGAACCCCTATCCTCCGGGTCTCACCAGGTTCCTTACTGCGCGGGAAAGCCTTTCCCTTGCTAAGAACAACATCATATCCCTTGTCTTCTAACATCGCCATAGAGATAAGATTCTTCTTCAATCCTGGAACATGCATCACTTCCTTCAATACAAAGGCTTTACCAGACTCCCTCTCAAAGGAAATGGTACCAGTACCGGTCGCATTGTATTTACCATCATTGCCCATCTCGATGTGCACTCCAAGATATTTCTCATCCAGATCAGTAAACAAATTTCGATCTCCTGTCATGTGAAAAGATGCACCACTATCCAGAAACCACACTGAACTCATCACACTTGAGACCAAGCATGTGATCAGCGAGAAAACCAGCTCAAACTGTGAGGCTAAGGCCTCTCCAGCTACAGATCCATCAGCTTTCTTATTTTTCTTCTTCTGCGGACAATTTGTGGCATAATGTTCGTGTTGGTGACAGTGAAAGCACTTCACCTTGGACATGTCCTGCTTCTTGCCTTTCACACCGGAATGAGAAGCTTTCTTGCTCTTCCCCTTCTTTTCTTTGGTAGACAAAGCGCAATTCTCTTCATCAGATTTCTTTGATGACGATCCGTCCCTGGTACTTTGCCTTATCTCCTCTTTCCCAAGATCTGATTAAAGTCGCTCCCATCCTGGCAATTTCTCCCGACCATTGACAGAGTCCTGATAGGAATGCCAACTCTTCGAAAGCCCAAGGAGAGCCAAGCTCACCAATTCCTCATAATCTATAGTCACCCCCACACTTCCCAGCTCATCCCTGCATTGGATGAACTTCGTGAGGTACTTGGGGATACTGTCGTCTTTCTCCATCTTTATGTTTCTGAGTTTATCCTTGAGCGCCAACTTCCTCTGGTCACTCTTGCTTTGGAATAAATATGTCAAGGATTTCCACATCAAGAATGGAGAAGCCTTACCATGAAGGCTAGATAATATTTGATCCTTCACTCCCTCCAACAGAATCCTTCGACACTTTGCTATCTTCTTTTGCCATGCGTCAACTACGGCAGCATCAGTAGAAGTAGGCTTTAGAACTTCTGCATCTATGAACTCCTTCAACCCATTATCATCCAGCACCACCTCCATCATGTCCTTCCATGAAATATAATTCGAGCTTCCCTCAAGGGCATACTCCAATCGCAATCCGTTCAAAGACATCTCAACTTCAACACCAAGAAAACACTACTGCAAATTTGAATTCCACCAGCAAAAAACTCAACCACTTCAATGTTTTGCAATTGCTCCAATGATCAATATCGCTCCGATACCATGTAGAAATTTTAATAACTATTAAATTATTCACTGAGATTATCCTGATCACACACTATTTGATCTTCATGCATAATACAGAACCTCTTCTACCATTGATCATTAATTGCGGAAATATAAACAATAGCATGCGCACACCATAAACAATCACACATATAAACACAGTATTTATGGGAAAGCTTAAAGCTGAAAACCCCCAACTATCTATATATTATAATGATAGATATCATGTAACAATCATTGTACAAACTCCTCACAAGCTCTCAGCACAATCTCCAATTGTTACACACTACACAAGCTCAGATCTAGCAAAACACATGCTCCAATCTGCTCCACCTTTTAGCCTGCCTCTACTGCACAATCCAAGATGAATAATGGCCCAATCTGAGTTCGAATCCCTCTTGTATGCACTGTGCAATCCTCATTGGCACCTCCATCAATGTGTGCTAAAAACTCATGCACCAGTATAGTCACAACTGATAGTCACACTGCTCTTTCACCTACCTCTCCACTGGTCTCCACTAAAACTTTCCTTGCACTGCAGTTAACTGATGTATTCTTTAGTTTATTTATGAGATAATAATTAGTGAATTAATTAATAATTAATTCACACCACTCTCATTAGTGTATCAATCAGTTAGACTAGATACAACTAGCTCAACTATGTTTAACTGAGTTAAACCGAACACAACTCCATCAACTGTCTCATCAACTCCACCAAACTCTGTCACATGAGTTCTAACTGATGTCAACATGCAGTAGCTCCACTAAACCCTAGGAATAGTGTAATTCCTTCTGTCAGCTGCATGTGCCACATCTGTGCACTTAACTGAAGTGCTCCAAGAGGATAAGATAATGTTTAGAGTCCAAATATTATTAAGAGCTAATAATATTCGACATATCTATTTTTAGACTGGCAATCTAAAAATAGATTCCTCCCAGTATGTCTAAAAATAGAAGTCCATCTATTTTTTCCGACTTGACCAACCATCCACAAATAGCATCCTGCAACTCATAGAACATGATCCATATGTCTAAAAATAGACTTTGCACCAAAAATAGCCTACGGGCCCACTTAGTGAAGGCGACTCCTTTCCACTAAGCTCATCATCTTGTTGCAATATAAACATATCAAGGTGACAGATGGAGAGCTAAACAAAATCAAAGGTGATCATTCAAAAAACCAATGACACATAGAAATAAAAGAAAATATAAAACAATCAGTCAACAAACTGAAATGATAGAGACCAAACTGACTCAAACTCAACTCATAAGGCTCAGTGAGGAGAGAGATGAACAAGCGACAGGAGACACCTAGAAACCCTAGGATGAAAAACTTCACTGATAAGGTGAGGGACAAACAATTGAGAAGAATGAGATAAGAGAGTCAAAACAATCCTAGCGGACCATTTAAAATATGAAAATCCAACCCAGAGGCAAGGAAAACTACAAAAATTAGTAGAGAGGCTAAATTTTAATGTACAAGATTCAGCGCATCTGTTTAGCTGTAATCTGCGCTAAACATAGGTTGGCTCACATGTGACAAAAGAAACAATCGCCAATCGGTGCAATCATTCAATATATAACAGTGTCGAGCTAGAAAACCATGGAAAAAATAAAAAACCACTAAGTAGAGGTCAGACTTGAGATTTTGAGACTGAACAAGATGGTTGAAAACAGTCAAATAGGGAGAAAAAAGCAGAAAAAATATGAAACGACCAATGTAGACTTCACAAGAAAAACACTAGATGAACAATGATAGATGAAAAACACATTGATCCCCAATATGGTCGCCAACTTGTTGTGAAGGTAAATCCCCTCTGTGGACAGAGGTGATCCCTCTAGCCCTAGGGTGGGTCTAGCAACAAGGGAACATGCTAATCCTTCAGAATCCTAGTTTATGAATGAAAATGAGTTGGGATAGATGACCTACCTTGTTCCAGCGCTCTTGTCGTAGCTTGCGGCAACAATCCCCTGATCTTCATCTTTACACGTCGTGGTCCTTTAGCAGTAACATCCATGTACCTACACAAGGATTAGAGAACAATGATAGCATACAAAAACATACTTGCATTCATAACTATTTGATTGGTTAAGGAGAATCAAACGTATTGCATTGGATTAAACACATCAAATGCAAAATGGGAACCCAAAAACTAGGCATGTATTAATAAATAGAGACAAGAAGTTTACAACCATAAATTCTTGACGTTGCAACCTCCTTCGACATGTCCCATCAAACGTGTTTCAAACATTCATCGTGGATTGGACTTGGCGAAGAAATGGGCCTAAACTCTCTCTCAACAATGGATTCATCTCAGCTTTATTCTCACACCAACTATAGGAAGGACTGTCCATCTAGCTACAACTATGTGAGAAGGATATATTTATAGGAGAGGATGAGGTGGTTTTGGATACCTCATAAGGTGGAAGGGAGGCCTTATCCTTTGGGGACTTGCTCAAATGTAGGAAACAAGAAGCCAAAGGAAGTACTTCGACGTTATTCAGTTGAAAAAACCATGATGACTATGCTCACAAAGTATTTAGGAATGCAAAATTCACTTCTATTTTAAAAACAAAATCCAAAAAAAGCTCGGTACAGGTAGTCCACTGAGATAGAGCGTTAATGGGTGCGAGCCCCAGTGCTAATTTCTCTATGGGCGCGAGGCCATAACTTCCTACCAGCACCGACCCAAAATCATGTATATTTTAGAGCCTTCTTTAGGAATAATCAACAGAGGAAATTTTCTTCACATGGAAAGGGATGAAATGACACCTTTTTCAAGGTATGACAATACACATAAGTCACAGAAATGGTCCTCTAATGTTTGGTATGGGGATTGTAGGGACAGTGAAAAAATACTATGTAACAATCCTACTCCGGGAAACTTAGTGTAGGGTGTATAAGTAGTGTGAGTACACTTTGAGTAACAGCAATTTATAACTTAAACTGAAAAAAACATTTTTTTAAAATCGATGCAAAGCCTGTAATCCATGTTCTCTTCACTTATTTACTCATTCATTTATTTTTTGGTCCTTTGGATGAAAATTAATTTCAATCATAGTATGGTTATAAGTAAAGAGTTGATAAACTTTATTTCCTTTCTGAAGGACAGACCACAAGGTCACACTATAGTGAACACTATTTTTCTTATTTTTAAGGGTAATTTGGCTTGGGCTTGAATCATTTTATTTTATTTTATTGAATTTTCTTCTATGTTAGTGGATATTTGAAATTGTTGAGTTCTTGGAACACCTTGAAGTTCATATCATTATTTTGTTTCATATCATACTATTGTAATGGTGCAATTACTTTTCATTTGTCTAGAAAATCTATATTCTCTCTTTTAGTAAAAAATACTCTTTTATTTAACATTATTTTTTTCATGGCACATGTTTATGATGGTTTTGATATGCTCAACTCATGTCCATCCTGGAAATAGGCAAAGGCAGTTGGTCGAGTTCTTTTAATTTCAATTAGATGGAATCAAGACACTACAGGACTAAAAATGGTTTGGATAACCTTTTGGTGGCTGTGAAGACGTTTTGAGATGGAATGGAAACCTCGTGCTTTAAAACGTTTACAAATACATTTCCCTTTTTGTTAATAGCAATGTGGATCTATGTTGGTAGAGGGCAGTTTGGAGTTGGAATTTTCCAACAAAAAACATGATATTTGGTTGTCTCACATGGAGGAACCAAATTATCATATGGGATAACCTATGAAAACACAGATTTAGTGGAATAAGTTGTTGTTACTTTTGTAGGGATTTGAATGAGAATTTATCTCATATATTTCTTCGATTCCTTTTTGCGGTAGTGATTTGGATTTGGGTTCTACAATATTTTTAATTAAGTTCTACATGTTTTTTCCTATCATTGGAATAATGTTTAAAGTGAATGTTTATTTTCCATGTTTAGCATATAACTCTACCTCTATTCATTGTATGGGAAATTTGGTGTGCTAGGAATGCACTAATATTTGATACTTTTCCTTTTAACATTGGCAGTATATGTAATAGAATTTGTCCTTATGTCGACAAATATACTCTAAAGGAACACAATACTAACCCTCCAAGATATCTTATAAAAATTCAACATATTGTGTTTCCGACAACATTTTTTGATGGCACAACCCAACATAGGAGATGTGGTTGTGGAGTCATCATTCGAGTGAGCCCAAATGTATTTTGGTTTGGTGTAAATGGTACCAACACTAGAGTCGAAGTCCTAACTCTGTGGGGCTTGTTGTATAATGTTAGGAGACTAAATATGGAATATATAAATCTATGATAACAAGAGGGTTATTATTGATTGATTTAATGGAAAGGCAAGACACACTTCTCCCAATATGGCTAACTGGATGATTCTCATTGATTGAAAAATTAAAGGAAACATTTATATTCATCTCTTTCGAACATGTTTATAAGGAATTCAATGTCATGGCCAATACATTATCAAAGGGAGGTCTATATACTACCCTGGTGTGTTTTCACTATATTTATCTTCTCAATAGAAATGTTTAGGATGAAGGCTCCTTCCTTATATGCTAAAGACTTCCCAAAACTGTGTTGGAAGCACATTTTCCATATTTCAGTTTTTATCTGATAGAGATGGAAAAAATATTTGTTTATTGATATATGGGATTATATGTTTTAGCGTTTGATTATATATATATATGTGTGTGTGTGTGTGCATGTGTGTGTGTTTGTGTGTGTGTATGTGTGTGTGTGTGTGTATTAGGCAACTTAGTTTTTTATATTGTGATAATATGAGGTTGATTCCCCACTTATATGTAAAGATGTTTGATTTATCTTGTAGTTTTTACACTGATAAGGGGGTAGTAGTTTACATTGATTTTTGGTAATATGTATTGGTTACTTTATATATTAATAAGAACTTACAATATTTTGAAAAAAGAAAAAAAAACATTAGTTGTTTCATCATTTGGAATTTCCCTTGGATCAGATCATTTGAAATGAATATTTTTTCTAGTCTTCCAAAATTTCTAAATTTTGAAAAAGGCATATAAAATGAAACATATATAGACTGAGGTTATGTTTAATAATAGAGTTAGTTATGACTGGATTTATTTGCCTCAAATCTGTAATAACATTTTTAGATTTAATTGTTAGAAATTAGAATGGATTGGTCAGCCGCTAATATTTATTTTGTCAATAACATAGTGTATTATCAACTAGAAATGCATGTATAATCTACCAAGATATTATTTAAAGACGTCACTGAGTGAAATCATGTGGGACCATCCATGGCATTGAAATTATATTGCACATTTTCTTACATTTGCAGTGAAATCCTTTTTTCCTTAATGAATTTTTATCAATCGTTGGAAGATGGAAGATGACACTTTGTATTTGGAATTTGAAAAATTAGTATATTTGCAAGGTTAAAAGGCAAGGGGCATAATCGTATTTATGAATTTTGTAAATGATAAAAGGTGCCTTCACTCTCTTGTCATGTTGTCTGTATAGTGTGGATGCTATTGATTCTAGAAACTTATGGTATCCAGGTTTGTGCCTCTCAAAAAAAATATATATATCTCAAGTCATAGAAATTTGAGGTTATTTCAAGTATATTTAAGTGAAGACCAATTACAAGAATTCATTTAATAGTAAATATAGTTGAAATTACAAAAAAAATGTTAAAATCAAATATATTTTAAATGACCAGTAATTTCAAAATGCAAAAAAAAGAGTTGAAATTGAGTAAAATCTATGACATCCATCACATAATCTACCAGAACTGGAAATATGAATATTCATTAAAACATATCACACCCACCACATAACCTACATGGAGAACTGGAAATATAAATATGGGGTGAGTTGCACAATAAAGAAGACCCCATAGTGGCAATGTGCAAAAAAAAAAAAATAGTGATATTACTGTTGAAAGATAATGGAGAATCCTTAATTAGTGTGAGTTGGTTCATGAAACCTTAGGACAGGAATTAGTTTCTATTTCTTAGGGTATGGTTCTAACTTCCCTATATCCATGTATGCTATATAATAATTGAGTTGTATTGAGAATGTAGAGTGTTCTGTGTGATTAAACTCTCCTGGTTCAGACTCTCTTTCATAGAGCTGACCAACGGATTTTTTATTTATCAATTCAAACATCACATTTTATCATGGTATTAGAGCTCTAGGGTCAAATCAAAGCTGAAGTGTTGTGATGCCTATGAGTATCCAGGTGGCAGAGGAGAAGCCCCTGATGTCTGAGTGGAATTTTTTTTCTTAGGCTAAGCAGATCAACGCGGGTTTTGGAGTAATAGTCATGATGATCATCATGTTTACTACAGTCACAATCCAGCCATCATCGTGGAACTGATCTGAACATAGGCGCCGATTAGAGAATGATTTAATGAGTTTCATTTCCAGCGTGATCTTCATGGAAATTGGGCTAGTAAGTTTGCCAAGGAGATCTGAAGAAGATCTGAGCCAGTGGACACCACTGATGAATGAAGAAATCTAGTGAAATTTCACCGATGAAAGAAGAGATCTGAAGTAGATCTTGCTCGTGTAGAGGATTCGAAACCATGTTGCACAACGTGCAAAACAACCTGTTGGATTGATCATAGATCAGGTATATCTGTATCGTAACATTGCTTTCTGTAAAGATCTGGTGTAGATATTTCATTTTTTTTCCTGTCAATTATTGTTTTGAATTGTCAAGATGAATAATCAAATAATTGAAGCATACTTTAATGAGAGCAATAAGCGCGATGGTCCCAATTACTAAAATTGGAAATTGAAGATGCAGACTATGCTAGAAGCATAGAGTACTTGGATGATTGCAAATGGGGATGAGGTGAAGCCAGTAGCGGGAGCCGCATCAATTCTGGACTAGGAGAAGAGAGAATGAAGAGAAACAACATTGCTAAATATGTCAGTGAAAAAATGCATCATACCACATATCAGAGAATGCAAATCAGCAAGCAAAATCTATACAGTATTGAAGGATTTGTATGAGATCAGGAATAAAAATTTCCTTCTATTTTTTAAGAGTAATATTCTATCCATAAATATGGAGGAGAATGAAACAATTTCTTCTTTCATATCCTAGATCAAAGGTCTGAAGAAAAAATTGGTAGATATCAATGAGATAGATGCAGATGAAGATTTGGTCACAATTACCGTGAATGGTATGACTCATGATTACCAAATGTTTATCACTGGGATAAGTGCGAGAGAGAAAATCCAGAAATTTGAAGAACTGACAGGATTATTAACGCAAGAAGAAGAAATAATATTGACTCTGAAATCCTAGAGTGCAGATCTTGCGTTAATAGAAAAAAAGAAATTCTTCAAAGCAAAAGGAAAACCCATCACAGCAAAAGAGAGGAAATCCATAGAAAAGACTGAATCAAGCTCAAGGTATGTATCCAAATAGAAACGACTTTGTAGTGAAATGTTTTTATTCCAGAAAAATCGGTCATATGGCTAAGGAGTGCAGGAAGAAGAAATCTCATGAAGAACAACAGAAACACAAAAGACATGCAGGTCATTTCATACATGATGACCATGCTCAGGACTTCAGACTGTTCATGGAAGACTTTGATGAAAATGTCGAAGCAGACATCTGGTACATGGATTCAGGAGAATCCACACATATGACGGGGGAGAGACAACGGTTTGAATATTTTAAAGAAATCAACAACAAATCACAAATCTACCTCGGTGATGATAGAAGTCATCAAATCAAAGGGTGTGGGAAAATTTTTGTTATTTTCCCTGATGGTAATGTCAAACATGTCCATAATGTAATGTATGTACCTGGAGTTACAAATAATCTTATTTATGTATCCATGATTACAGATCGGGATCTCAAGGTAGAATTATTTAAATTTAACTATTATATTAAATACTTGTTGGATGTCATGAAGACTATTGCTTGAGGAATTCGAACAGGAGGTTTGTACAAATTGGATGTGAAGACAACACCATATCGAGATTTGACAGGATCGAGTTTGACTACATAAGAGCTATGGCACCAAAGACTTAGTCATATCAACTTCACTGATTTGATGCTACTTCAGAAAAAGGAAACGGTAAGAGGTATTCCTACATTAAAACAAGTGCATAATGATTGTGATGTTGGTGCGTTAGGGAAGATTTGTAGAGAATAATTCTCTGTTCAAGTAGAAAATAAAAAGAGAGACATACTTGAATTAGTGCACACTGACTTATGTCGACCCATGTAAACAAAGTCATTAGGAGGTGCATTGTATTTTCTACTATTTGTTGATGATTGTACAAAGTTTTCTTGGGTATATTTTATGAGTGCGAAAAGTCACACATTTGAATACTTTAAGCAGTTCAGATATATGATAGAAAATTAAAATAGGGAAGCACACAAAAATTCTCCGCTCCGATTAAGGGGGAGAATACAAGAAGGGGGAACTTACCAAGTATTGTAAATACCATGGAATTTTATAGCAATTCACAATACCCCATACTCCTTAGCAGATTGGAGTCATAGAAAAGAAAGAAAAGAACATTGGTGGAGTGTGCTAGGAGCATGTTGAAAAGTAAGGGTCTTTCAAATGGTTTTTGGGCTGAAGCATTGAATAATGCAGTTTACTTAAAAAATAGGAGTCCTACAAGAAGTATCGAGTTTCAAACTCATTCTGAATCATTATATGGATTTAAACTTGCAATAAAAAATTTAAGAGCATTTGGGTCTAAAGCATTTTGTCACAGTCCAAAGGAAGACAAAAGAAAACTAGATTCAAAAGCCGTCAGATGTACCTTTGTAGGGTATTGTTCACAATTTAAATATTATAGATTATTCAATCCCTCTACTCACAAGATCTCTGTTAGTAAAGATGTCATGTTCCATGAGTAGGTTTTTGATGAATTTGATAAAAGAAATCAGGAATGGGATATTCCGTTCTTGGTGGAAGGAAGTGAAGAAATAGGTAACAGCCATCAGAAGCATCAAAATTCAAAAGCAGAAAGTTCGGGTACAAGAATCAAGCCGATTCCTTCAAATGATATTTAGAATAGGTTGCAAGCTACACCAACGCTCAGAAGATCAGGTAGGCAGGTTCAATTTCCTTCTAAATATAGGGATAATTCCGTTATAACTAGTATGATGAATGTTTTTGAAACTTCTAGTTATAGAGAAGAAAATCCATGTAGTGAATGGAAAGAAACTATGGAACTGAAATATGAATCTATTCTCAAAATTAACACTTGGGAGTTGGTTGAACTACGTGAAGGGAAAAAAACCATAGGATGTAAATGGTTGTATAAACCCAAGATCAATGCAGATGGAACCATAGATAAATTAAAAGCTATATTGGTTGCAAAGGGGTATTCACAAAAAGAAGGTATTGGCTATGAGGAAACCTTCAGCCCCGTAGCTAAACTAAACACTATCAGAATGATGATTGCTTTAGCTACTAAGAAACATTGGATGATTCACCAACTAGATGTAAAATCTGCATTATAAAATGGGGAATTGAAAGAGGAGGTTTATTTAAAGCAACCTGTGGGGTTTTTCTAGAAAGGGAAATAATATTTAGTTTGCAGATTAAATAAAGCTTTATATGGATTGAAACAAGCACCTAGGTCATGGTATTGAAAGTTTGATTCATTTTTTATACAACGCCGTTATAACAGAAGTAAAACGACCCTAACTTTTATACTGTGAAAGATAAAAAGGGGCACATAGTGTTGATTTTTGTGTATGTATATGATCTAATTATTACAGGTGATGCTATTGATATGATCAAAGAAATAAAGTAGCAAATATCACAAATGTTTGAAATGAAAGACCTTGGTGAACTAAGATATTATTTGGGTCTCGAGATCTGGAGAGTTTCACGACAAAATTTTCTATCCCAGGGTAAGTATGTTAGATGTCTATTGGAAAGATTCAGAATTGATCAGTGCAAGGCTACAATAGTACCATTACAAAAGAACATTAAAATTCAAAGTGAGGATGGCTCTAAAGAGGTAGATGTGACACTTTTTCGTCAACTGGTTGGGAGTCTAATCTACCTAACCACTACTATACAAGATTTGGCTTATGCAGTTAGTGTGCTAAGTCAATACATGTCCAAGCCAATTCATATTTAGTGGAATGCAGCGAAAGGTGTTTTAAGGTATCTACAATGAAATGTAGATTATGGTATTATTTATACTGATTCTTCTAATGTTAGATTGACAGGATTTACAGATTTCGACAGGGCTGGAAATGTAGACGATATAAGATCTTTAAAAGGTTATGCATTAAGAGTTGGATCCGGGTGATTGCATGGAGCAGTAAGAAATATGACAAGTTTCCTTGTCTTTAGCCGAAGCAGAGTATCAGGCTATGTGTGCGGAAAAATGTGAGGTAGTTTGGCTGCGAAGAATTCTCCAGGATGTTGGGGAAGAACATAAAGATGCAACAACAATCAGATGTGACAGCTAGAGCTAAAAAAAACTTGTTAATAATCAAGTGTTTCATAATATCACTAAACACATTGATACACAATTCCACTTTGTCAGGGAGAAATTGCAATCAAAAGAAATCCATCTTGTATATTGTAAAATGTGTGCTAATGTTGTTGACATTTTCACAAGGCCTCTTGGAAAAATTAAGTTTGAAATTTTTAGGGAGATGTTAGGAATATTTGTGAACCCCTTCTCCATTAAGGGGGAGTGTTGAAAGAAAATGGAGAATCCTTAATTAGTGTTACTTGGTTCACAAAATCTTAGGATAGAAATTAGTTTCCATTTCTTAGGGTATAGTTCTAACTTTGATATATCCATATATGCTATATATAATGCTTGATTTGTATTGAGAATGTAGAGCATTCTACAGAGCCAGACTCTCTTTCATAGAGCTGACCAATGGGTTTTTTTATTTATCAATTCAAACACCACATTTTATCAATTACCACCATATTATTTCTATTTAATAATTATCAGTAATTAAATTAAAATTCTAAAAACTATATTCCAAAAAGAGTTGTTTTTAAGAGAAACTTTTTGAAAGGTTTTCCTGTTTATTTTCCGATCTAAGGCAGGGATTCATTGAAATCAAAAGTTTCATGGGTGAAATCTGCACAATTGAAATGCCACGGTGTTAGGGTGTTTTAGAGGGTGTTGAATTCTAATAAATAGTCAAAAAACCAATTTAAATAACACAAATCAATATTTCATCTGTCGGATTCCAACCAAAAATCCACCAAATGCTCCAAAACTTGACACTTAAACACAACTCCATTCTAAAATATATGCATTTATAATACTTGAAAATAGGGTATTGAAATTATAACATGAAAAGTACAGGTTCAAAATAACGAGCATTCAATTGATCCATAACACACCAACAACCAGCTAGTTCTTACTATATGATCACAACTTCTCTGGGACAACTTTTATATTTCAGACATTACAAATGTAATTCGTGCATAATTCTAAGGCCATGAAATCGCTAGCATGCTATCAGATAATAATGGTCACGTAGTACCATAGTGTCACCTTATGAAACGACTGCCTCTACTAATAATTTCTTTATTCGATCAACGAAATCGTCATCCCTGCTCTGGTTGAATTGAGAGATGATGCTTTAGAAGGACGAGTATATTAAGAAGGATTGCAAGCAATGGTAGTTCCTACCGATCGAGAAAATTTAACAAGGAGATCTGACTTGATTATCATTTATTAAAATTAAATTTGTGTTAGTGGTCAGTTCTGCTTATGTAAAAAATGGTTCTTGGATGTCGAAAAACACAACTTCTCTTGCCTGCAGAAAACAGAAATTCCTGCAAAAAAACAGAACTTAGCATGTCTGCAAGGGTACATACCTGCTGATCATGGACTTCGATAAATCTTATTGTTTTTCCATTGCACAGTAAAGTTGACAGCAACACAATAGTTATTCACATCATGTTGAGATGGGTGTAAAATCATTTCGTAAGAATGTTTACTTAGAGCTTCATACATTTCATTTCCTTGTGATGGAAAAGGTGAATTCATTCACAAAAAAAATCTTGACCAAGTTTTATATGGTCGTGGGGATCAGACAGAGGTGAAGTACGCATTGGATTTTCCATGGCATTATTTAGGTGAAGTACTTAGCTTGTTACCTTGTTTACTTCTCATCTTTGATAGTTGCTATTCTATAAACTAATCCATTTTTCACATTTCGTAGGGAAAACATCAATCAAAATTTTTTGGAGTTAACTAAATTGGATTTGAATATTTTATGACGTACATATGCAGCTTATTACACAATAGTGCTTGATATTTGGCATTTTCATAGTTTTCTATGGAAAATATTTTTTTCATTAACAAAATATTGTTGTGTTTGATGCAATTATGAGAAAAAGTGCATTTATTTATTAAGAGGACTAGTCCATAAGTATGTATAAATTTCATCGGTTACTACAAATGGCTGCAATGTTGGCATTGCTAAATTTTATG
Organism: Pinus albicaulis; assembly: GCA_034641835.2. Taxonomy (NCBI): domain Eukaryota; kingdom Viridiplantae; phylum Streptophyta; class Pinopsida; order Pinales; family Pinaceae; genus Pinus; species Pinus albicaulis. The sequence continues at coordinate 358,525,487 of CM076576.1, forward strand.
AGGTTATAAATTACAAGAGTTACTACAAATAGATGCAATGTTGGCATATTATTTAGTGCTAAATTTTATGAGGTTATAACTTGCATCAGTTACTACAAATAGATGCAATGTTGGAATATTATTTAGTGCTAAATTTTATGAGGTTATATGTACACAAATGTAAATTTCTTTTCTATTTTTTTAAATGATAATTAATCATCAGAAAATAAAAAATAATTTATAGTTTCTTAGCATGATCCAATATTAAGCTTTATAAACACTTTACATTGTATAAATGATGCGCTAAATTTATGTAAAAAAAATTTATTTAATTAGCTCACATATATAACTCGTTACTCAAACATATAAAATTCTATGTAATAAGAAATATGCAGCACAACTTCCAATTGATAGCATCGTACGTTGGGTGTTGAAGAATGGAAACATAGCAACCCGTTCTTCCTTGAATTACATGTCATTCGAATTTCTACAATGTTGGGTGTTGAAGAGTGGAAACATAACAACTGGTTCTTCCTTGAATGAAATGCCATTCATCTTTCTACTTCGACAGTTTGTAAGTTGCATGCAACTCATTTTTAGCATGTTGTTGGTACAAGCATAGCTCGTTGCAAGGATTACCATGGACTTTATTATACCGTCCTATGTTATTTATTATCTATATACCATGGAATTTATAGTGTTGTGATATTGTTAAGCTTTCTATTCCTTATATGTGTTGTATTATCACCTTCCCATGGTGGAGTAGTTCAGGTCGGGTTCATCCTTGCTTGCTGAATTGATCATTGAGAACTTGCCGTGTCATCCCATTAGAAAAGCCAATACCGGGGGAGACCTCACAGGAATGAAGATGAATAGAGGGAGGCCAACAATCATTTGGCATAGAGATGAAACACGAAGAATGACAAGCACCTGAAGAAGGAGCATGGTTTCTATGAGTCTTTTTTTTATTGAAAATCCTAAGTGTGAGTGAGTATTCATGTAAGGTAAGAGATTTAAGTAATAGGGTGTAGATTATTTTTAAAGCATAGAATGAACCAACAGATATGGAGGTGGGCAGAAGACCCTTATAATCATCACCTACCCAGGACAATGTGCGGTTTGTAATTTCCAGTTTCCAGCAACCTTTGCAGTTTGTAATTTCCATCAACCTGAGGTAGTACATGAGGACAATGTTTGGTTTGTAATTTCCAGCAACATGTTGTGTATGTGCTTCGAGAAGCAACTGTAGGAATGCATTATTAATGATGTGGATGAGGTTATGAATGATATTTGCTGATTATGAAGCCCAAAATACACGATTTCTTTCCCATTCTTAGGCTGATGTTGGTTGGATAGCTCTAAATTCCTGGCTTAAAATGGTATTTTCATTGCTTAAAAGGGTATTTGCAGGCGTTATGGAAATAGATTGATTTTAGTGAATGGGATTTTTCACTGCTAGTGTGGTTTATTACATATATAATATACTAACCCTTTTACCATCTTTACTTACTCTAAGGCGAAATAAGAATGGATTCATGAGAGGAAGGAGGGTTACTTTAAGGTAAGTCTATTACCCCTACTTTTGATTCATGAACTTGTTGTTCCAATTGTGATAAAAAGAATATGGATGAGTACCTTAGTAGGAGATCTTCTTCCCAACATTTAGCAGGAGATCTTCTTCTGTGCAAGGCAGCTGCTTGATTTGGGCTTGCTTCGAAACTTCGCTAGGCTAGCAGATGCTGGCTATTGACATCCCAAACTCTACATACCCGTTTTCCTTATTACGTGATACTCAACTCAGAGGAGTTTAAGTTACGACCAGACGGGTGAGATTGAGCCAAACTCGACCGATTTCATTCTCCAAGTCAGCCTGCCATCCAGCCATATCAATCCAGCTTGAAATCTCCCCATACATCACCCTGGAACCCCATATAACAAGCCAACAAGAAGCTGCTCACTCAACCCCTGAAAGTAATCAATTCCATCCTGCCTGCTCGAAAATTTGGAGACTGAGTAAGTTGCACGCACCTTTAGAGTAAATTTATTTGTGAATGTTTTGGTATCATCTCAAACAATTTTAGTTTTTGGCCATCATTCTATGTTTCCCATACAAACGAATTAATATTCAACACTAGTCTACTTGCTTACCTTGAATGACTATTGGCTATGTGTATAGGAAGCTTCCTAAAGGGCCATTAATCTACTCAAACAGTGACTTAATAAGAAATTGAGCTTATGTTCATAGCTCCATGTACACACAACTTCAGGAAAGGTGATTAATCTCCTCGGATGGTGACTCAGTTGGAAATTTAGCTTTTTTTCATACCCTAGTCTGCAACTTGGCCACAGAAAGGCAGTGTTGTGTCCCTTCATGAGGAAGGTGAGAACATGCAACTTGCCACGAAGCTGTGGATACATGGGATACGTTTTTCTATGGGTGGAGAAGAAAAAGAAAAACATTAAATGTTTCCCAATTAATGCTAAGTACAAGTTAGCATTAAATTAGCATTTAAATGAAATCAAGTGAAATTTGAAACAATTATCCTAAATTCTAATAGAATTGTACCCTTTTTCCCACAATAAGAGGTCTAAGTTAAAAATTTTGATAAAAAATTGTTTGATCAAATATTTCCACTGAAACATTGGTTAAACCATGATTGTAATGGTTTGTTAAAGAATTTTGATGCTTGATAAATCCTGATCGATCGCTATAGTCCCCGTGATGCCGAAGGCAGGGACTAATAAAAGGCCTTTATAAAGCATGTGAATCTTGAACCACTCCATCGAGAAAACATTCGTTAGGTGATAAATTATAATTTTTTGTCGTTTCATAAATTCCACTCAAACATATTTCATTGACGTTTAGCTTAATTTATTCATCAATAATCAATGTTTTCTATAATTCATCAATAATTTAATCATTAACTATGATTGAAGACAGTTTAATGCAGGATGAGGGAGATCTAGCATCCGTTCCATGTTTAATAGGTAATAAAGCCAACTATATATAATAGCAAATAAAATATTGAAATATGGATTATAAATAAATATTAAGTAAAAGAATTTTGTTTTAATTTTATAAGAAAAAATTAAAGTAAGAGAGGTAGTTATTTTAATGTTAAATATCAATTTAATGTTAAATAATTTAGAAAACTTATTATAAATCATAAATAAAAATTCAAGTAACTATTTTACATAATATAATAAGTGAGTTGAATTTAAGTTTTGATTTTTTTGGCATATTTTCTGGTCAATTATTCTCAGAATAGGACATGTATTTGTTAGAATCACAAGTTTGAGTTGTGTAGCTTTCATAATCCAAGTTCCCTAGTGGTTTTTTTACGGCATTGAACCCATTTATAAATTCAAAAGTGCACTTTAAACAATGAAATATCACAATCTCACTCAAAACTGTATTGTGAGATTCACCAATGGGGGTTTGGTTTGGAGGTGAAGAGTGTGTTGTCAAGACACTCGTGACAAAAAGCTCACCGGCTCCAACCCCTGGAAGGCAAAAAAAATCTAGCCATGATAAGGGCTCGTGTTGTCGAGGCCGAATGCGATCCCTAGGTGATTTGGTAGAAGAGTTATACAATGTCTTTCAATAACAACTTTACGCACACACATATAAAACCACTGAATGTTTAAAAAAAATCTTATTGCATTGAAAAACAATCTCGATAACTTTATAGGAGGGAGATGTGTAATTTATTTAATGAACAAACGGATATTTGAAAAGAAATGATAAATAAATAATATAATTGTATATATATATATATATATATATAGAGAGAGAGAGAGAGAGAGAGATTTTCTTATTTTCCCTCCTTACATTCTACTTTTATTATAAGTGAGATGTATAATTCACTTTATTCTCAACTCGAGTTGACACATGCCATAATAATGGAGATGTGTAATTCTTTATGTTTCCCTTTAAAAAAATCCCCTAGAGCCACCTCGATTGGGTGTGATTTGTTGCTTCTTTAATTATATTTTTTTCGATCATCCTAGCGTACTATTATCCATACATTAGTTGCATTTATATGCTCGTCATTCAGTCACATATAGTGGTTTATGAGTGTCTAGATTTTGTTACCTAGAAATGGTGATAATGATTTAATTTACTGATTAGATGCTAGTATTAGTTGGATGTTCTAGGACTTTTAACTTAGTAAAGATGTTACCTTGTTAATATTTCTAACCATCTCGGGACTCAATTGCTTCTATATAAGTGTGCCTTGGTCTACACTAGCAATTACTAGGAAGTCAATGTGGGTAGCAAGTCATATCCCTTCCATACTTACCATTTTATGTTAAGTAATATTACAGTTCCATTTCATCCATTCAAAATAAATATCCTTTTGACCTATAGTTAACTTAAAGATCATCCAAAAAAGGGTCATGCAGAAAAATAAAAAAAATGCAAGTCTTAAGTCAAATCAAGCCAAATAAAATGATAAATGTGTGAAATGAAAAATAAATTAAATAAATGAACTATTTCATCATGCCTAACCCCCTTTATGTCCTAAGAGCATAATGTTTTCTAAAAAAAAGGACTTAGAAAAAATTAAATCAAAGGAAAAATAGAGAAAGGAGAAGTGTGTAATGTCTCTGACCCATTGTCGACTTTACCTATAACACTCCAAACCGACTATTAGGTCATTTTAGTCATCTTTTGGGTATAATCACACCCATTGGCCCTCTATAAACAAGGTTATAGATGATTGTCTTTTTTTATTAACTCCAACTATGTCTCCAATTAACAGGTTGAGGCATATTTTTGTTCCTATTACATTTTTACCCTGTCTCCTGAGTATTTTTCCCCTTTTATTTCATTTCTAGCATGGTGACATGCATGTCTAGATGCACTCTAATGAAAATTATTAGCCATTTAATTTTTACACCCAACAAAATGTAATTCACGTAGAGATATTAAAATTCATATATGCAACATAGGAAAAATACACCATAAATTATAGCTTAATTAACTAAAATTTAATAACACACTTATTTTTTTTCCACAGAAAAAAATCAGTAACTTTTTATTAAAAAAATGAAAAGTTACATAGAGCATATGCAGAGCATTTCAGACAACTGCCCAAAGGGCACATGTGCTTTAGCACACAAAGCAACGTAGCAAAGCTACCAAAGAAGAGTCGAGAGAGAGAAATAGAGAAAAACGGTTGGCTCAAAAAAGAACCTCAACAACTAGAGCATGGAAAGCTGTCCCACAGCTCAGGTTTTCCTCCCCTTCTTCTTCTCGACCTTGCGCCACCCGCTCTCAGATGGCGCAGTAGTTACAAGGACTAACTGATTTTCCGAGATTTGAGGTCCTGTGTCCTTGTCTGAATCTGAAGTGTCCGAGGAGTGGTGACGTTTGACTCCTTCAGCACTTGTATCCTCGTTTGTCCTTTCTGTATGGTTCTGATGATGCTGGGGGACCTTCTGATCTGATGCTTCTTTCCTTTGATCTTCTTGTCCTTGGGTAGTCTCATTATTTCCAGTGGGAATGGGATCCTCCTCTGCTTCAGATTCCTCATCCTCTGAGACCGATGGAGGGAAGTGCCAGCCTTTTCTCTGTTTCTCTTTCTGTTTCTTTTTATTGTTTCCTTTCTTTGCGTCTGGGCATGAACTTTGAAGGTGTCCTGGCTGCCGACAAATTCTGCATCTGAAAGCCGTATTTTCATAATCAAGTCCCTGCAACCAATTCTGTTGCTTGTAAGACAGCATAATGTTCTCCGGCAGTCCTTTGCTCAGGTCCACTTCGACGCAGATTCGAGCAAAAGTATAGATTCTGTCCTCAAGTCTTTCTGTATCAGTTTTGATGTATTTCCCTATACTGTTGCCGATTCCCGCCAGGACCTGGTCACTCCAAAAATGGAGAGGGAGATTGTGTAAGCGCACCCATACCGGCATTCTGGCCACTGTCATGGTATTTGGGTCGAAATCAGGAAACCAAGGGGTCAGGAAGAGGCCTGTAGAGCCCCAAAACCAAGGTCCTGAAGTGAGGACAAGATCTCTGATCTCCGTAGAATTAAACTTAACAATGAAGAAACCTTTGGAGCAGAGGTGAATGTCACATTCCATGGTCCATTGAGTGAAAATCCAATGGAACAGATCCATGGGCTTGGGCCAAAAACAATTAAAACGACATATGAGTGCCTGTGTTTCATATGTCTTAACATAGTCCTCTGTTCCTGAAGAATCGATTTTGTAAATAGGTGTTTGTCCTAACTGTTCCACAATGTAAGGCCTTGGAACAGCTCCTTCTTGAACTGGCGGTGGCCCTGCAGACTTGGTACCCTGTAGAATGTTTTTATAGGAGAGGCCACTAGGTGGTTGCTGCTGAGGAATGGCTTTTTTCCCCTTTTCGCCTCCTGCAAAACTTGATCTTCCTTGCTGTACAGCGCCCCCTCTCAGCCGAAAGTTCAGTGAGATGGTCGAGTCAGCTTTAATTCCATATTCCATCATTGATCTATTATCTTGTAGAGAGTGTCTACCGCTCACTAGGTGTTGGATCGGGACCGGATATCCCATCAAAACCCAGATCTGCTGTTTCAGGTACAGAATAGAGTTTTCTGCTCGGATCCAGATTAAAAAAGATTTGCCCATTGGAGATTTGACAAAAATCTGGCAGAGATTTGAGGTTACCTGTAAGGAAGAGGAGGACGGATCCAAATTCTGGTTCGCCAGGCTCGTGGCTAGGGTAGATCGAGGACCATGGATGCGATCACAGTGTAAGCCAAGCGTTGAACCCTTTGCATGTCGACCCGGCTGATGCAAAGGGCAGATCCGCTGTTTACGTGCGCCCAAGAAATTAGTGATGGGGTTTTCTTTATTCCTTCCACTTGAGCAGTGATCCACTACAGATCCGGCAACTTCAGGCCCGATTGGGGCTTTTGCCCTGCAAGCCGTCCTCCAAACGGTGGCATCCCTTAGGCCAAGAGTCGGCCTGTGAGTAGACACACAGATCTGGTGATTAGCAACCCAATCTAAATGGCTTACCTTCGCAGGAAGCCCTGTACGCCAAGATGACGGGTTCAAGGGCCAGATCCCTATCTGAAATGCTACCAAGGCGAGCTCGGAGAAAACTTCCGGAAGAATCCTGTTTACAAGGCGAATAACTGTGAAGGCTGCCTCTGCAAGACCGGCAGGGTCGATGGCAGGATGTAAAGCCGCCCAGACTGCGGCATCCTCTCGATTCCATTCATACCTGTTCAGTAAGCCGCGAGCCGTCGCCTTCTTCAGAATCTGGGAGCATCTTATCTGGTGACAGGCCAGAACGGCGCGATAGCAAAAGACATCTCGGCAGACCCTAATACCCTGAACCGCCATCGCTCTTCCACTCCCCCAATTTAATAACACACTTATATGATAAATGGAGAACTCATTGCAGATCTTTGACATTCCTTCTAGCCATAGACCACAATATTCAATTTCTCTCTACAATGGGTCACCCCCAAGCTGGGATTTCGAATCCATGGAGCAATAACTCACCAAAATATGAATACATGTCTAGTACCATATCTAGTCCTTGGGTTAGGGCTCAACCTAGGTTCTTAAGCCCCTTATTTTTACTTTTACTTTTCATGCATTAGTTCAACTATGCATTTTCATAATTTAATTCCTTAATATTTCATTTTATAGGATTTAGAAATAATTTTTTTTATAAGCTTTTTATGTATCTTGTCTTGGTGAATTTCACCATAGTTATTTTATGCAATTTAGTGTCCTTTCTCATCCACTAGCATTTTTATATTGCTATTATCTAATTGTTGTTCACATATTTCTACATTTTGTGTCACATAAATTCCAATTTTGCAGACCTACCATAGCCTCGAGGTTTACTCTATTGAGAAATAGATTAATGCATTATACGAATAAGGCCTTGGAAATTCCCTCCATACCTATCATTAGCCCTCCTTCCACTTATTCATCTCTCAAACCGAAATTAGAACACATAAAACTACTCTTGATTGTCTCTTATAGCAAGACAAGCGCTTCCTGTAGCAGTCAATAAATTGCATCAAAACACCTCTACATTTGCATCCAAATAATGTTAAACCTTCCTTAGCATATCAAAATTCACACTAGAACCTAAATACGGAATATAGAAGTTTGAGGACCTCATAAAACCCTTAACCTAGTGGTTGTAGCAAACCACTTTCTTTTTTGAAAATTAGGGTTTACTATTTTAAAGCTCTTTTAGTTGAACATTGGTTTACCATGCATAATAGAATATTTTTTATTTTGTTCTAGCTTTCTTGAAATGATTTTCTTCCCCTTTCTATAATTAGAGTAGGTTTATCTATTGCCCTTTTATTTTCCTATGATTTTTGAGCATTTCTGATAGCCTAGATAGCATAAGTGGTCTCTGTACAACTTGGTTTCTTTCCACTTGCATAAGTTCCATGAAATAATAACACATTCCATGCTTCACACATAGTTACAACCAACCTTAATTTTGTACGAATCTCGAGTTGAAAATTAAAGTTGACACCCTTGAGAGTTGCAACATCCTTGATGTAATAGTAAGGGACATCAATATGAAAGATTAATTTACAGGTTATATAATTAAAAAATATTCAAATCAATTATAAAAATATAGTTTATAATACCTCAATATATTCTTAGTGGGAATTGAAAATTGATGGAAAGAATAATAATCCTTCCTCCCAAACATCCAATAAAATCAAAAATGAAAATCATCCATAATAAATCTAATATATCTTATAAAAAAACTAGTAAAACCATATAAATTCAATGACTAGTAAACATTGACAGACATGAGAAAAATTGCTTCTCATATTGTCGAGATTTAAAAAAAAAAACATAAAAATTAAATAAATTATAAATTTATTTTAAATAATTATTATTAATTATAAAAATAAATAACGATATAATTTAAGCATATATACATTTAAGAAAACATGGAACAAGAGTCTTAAATATGTAGATTCATCACCATTTTATCATGAGGATTATTAGTTTGTAAATAGGCTTAGTTACAGTATTGTGGACCAATATAACAATTTACTAATACCACATGCTCAAAAAACCACAATTCATATTGACATGATTTTCATTTTTAATTAGTCAATTCAATTAAAAATATAAAAATGGTATAACTACTTTCAAAATAAATATGAATCTTTGTTGTGGGACTACTATTAAAAATGAACAGTAACTTTTTCCCGAGAACCAAATGCTTTTTTATTTTGAAAAATATTAATGTAGAAGTTTTCCAATCCTCATTTTGAAGGTAGAAATAGATTCAATGCCCTCAAAAGCCCCACAACATTGAAAATTCAATAGTCTACAATTGTAACATAGATTTCTAAAAATTTCAATTGGATTTTCAAAAAATATTCTAGAAAAATGTATATTTTCAGGACTAAATTATAAAATACTTAAACTACTCTTCAAAAATATTCTAAAATAATATTATGTAAAGTTACATCATTATCATTTATTATGTCACTTCCAAAGTAGCGACATACAATGCTAATGTTTTCGTATTAGTTTCATCTCTACTGTGATTTTTTTTATTTTTCATATTAGTTTCATCTGTACTGTGAAATGTTTTATTTTCTTTCTATTTGTAATGTGTTATAGCATCATTTTTCACCTTCATATGATTCATGATTGCTTTTATGGCTTTGGGCACCCATTCCTACAGACTTGAACAAAATTCACTAAAAAACAGTGTTAAAATCCCCATACGCGGATATGCCCAGACTTTTCCGCGTGTATACGTGAGCCACATGTACTTTTTTCCGTATGCCATTAAAATCATTAAAATATATAAAAATTCCCTATTTTCTAGGCCGGGTTTATGAGTACTCCGGTAGTTCAACCACCCCAGCACGTGGCCAACTGTTTCCAACTGATTGAAACTACTTTGAGGGAGTATAAAAGCTCCTCATGTGTATGGCCTAAGGGAGAGAGAAATTCTATAGACATTATACTCTGTTGGAATCCCAGTTCAAGTCTGATTCCCCATGCCTCCTGCACTTTCCCAGGTTTATATTAGGAAACCCTTGTTTCCTGGAGATGTTCATCCATTTATATGCCATCTCGAGTGCACAAGTCTTGGAATAATCTTAGCGAGGCAAGGGCGGGACGAATCCGGACGACGGTCTGCTCGAAGATCATGGAAGGATTCAGGTGATCTCTCCACTTTTACTACTGTACATGCTGTTCGTGATAATGAAGAACCATCTTGTTCCTGAACTCGTGTGTTAATTTTTATTTATATATGTGAAAAGATTATCATTTAAGCATTTATTATGGTTTATATAATGTTTCACATGGATTGCACTAACATTTAGGAGAAGTATATGCTATACACCTAAGTTTCTGTGCACGTTCTTTCTTGTTTTCCAGGTTGAAGGCGGAAGGAGAGTTGCTGGGGGTTTGGACCCCGTGGGATCTACATCGAACGTAGGACTACGGGTGAGTTATGCTATCGTTGTTAACTAGTTTTTTGCATTCAAGTATGGTTGTGTGTGAGTCCTTCTGAATAGCATGCCCTGCTCTGTGGAGGTTTAGACCCAACAAACCTCTAGGGTGATTTTCCCCAAAACAGAACTGGCGACTCCGCTGGGGACCACATTCTTGTGATTCCCCTGTTGGGTGGTTTCAGCTGTTTGATAGGTTTCCAACAGTTTTAACTTTTATTTCCAGTCCAGTTAACTCTTTCTCAGTGAGACTGAAGTCCTGGTTTCTTATCCAGGCTTGATCTTTTTTTAATTTTCATTATTTACCTTTTCATACACGGGTTTGTCTGTACACAGACGCGTATACACGCAGTTTTTGTTAAAGGTAGTTGTGTATACGCGGGTTTCCTTTAGCACAGTCGCGTATGCACGCTTGTTACTAAACTATCAAGTCGCGTATACCTAGGACAATTTTGAAATTTTAGGTTTTTAGGCTTTCTAGCCCTGTCTGCCTGTGGAGACCTGTTTCTGCAGTGTCTTTGTATCCTCTGGATTGTGTAGAAAGTGGTCTTTGGTCTTTTCTCTCTCTGGTTTGGTTGAAAACTAGCTTTTTTGGCAAATCTTGTTTCTTGTGCTGGCATTTCTGGTTTGAGTACCAAGATCTCTTCCTGGGGATTCTTGGTTGTTCTGCTTCATCAGAACAGAGAGATTTTTCTCATTTACTCTTTCCTACCTTTGTGTCTTGCTTTGCATTTCAATTTTTTCCCATTTCTTGGTTGGTTTTCTTGAGTTCAGTTGACTAGTTCTTGTTGCAATTTTTGAAGAGTCTTTCTAGGTTCTTTGAAGTTTTTGTTTGCTACAAGGTTGTACTATTCTTCTAGGCTGAGTGTTTGAGTTTCTTGTCTTCTTTTGCTCATATAGATCTTGCTACTAGCTAGCCCTATAAGGTTTGGAGCATTTTTGAAGTTTTTGCTTGAAATTCAGAGTTGTTTGGCTTGGAATTTGGTAGTCTTCTTGGTCTTGTCGAGCTCTTCCTTTTTATAAAACTCAAAAGCTCAAAAACATTTTGTTTTGTCCTTTGCTTTTGTTTCGCATTTTTGTTTTCGTTTTGTTATATCTGTTGAAGCTTTGTTGAAGTTTCTTGCTTTTGGTTTTCAACTTGATTTTGGAAAGGAATTGTCATTGGTTTCTTCCTCTTGTTTCAAGCGTTTTTGGTGTCTTTATATTAAGAGTTTCTGATTTAGGGAACTAGCTTTCTGGACAACCAAAAAGAGATAAAACTAAAGGATCTTTGGGAAATTTCTCTCTGCTTTAGTAGATTTTTCATCTTAGAATTTGCATGCTCTTAGTGATTTGCATCAGGTGCACTTAAGCATTTAGTCATTTTCATAGTTTTTGTGAGTGTGAAGTTTGTTATCTGAAAAGAAAAATAAAATTTTTAGTCTCGTAGAACCTGTGTAGAAGTTGCTTTTCATCGAAAGACAATAACTGCATTTGCATGTAGTTTGGTTTTTTATTAATTTCTTTTTTGCGTCAAAACACCACAAGTTTCATTTCCGTATCCCTTTGACTTAACATAACGGCCAATTAAAATAAGCGATATAATTTAAAAGAAACTAGCAAGTTTTTTAAGTGTCATACACAAACTAGCTAGGTTGTAGGGCCTTGGATTAGGTGAGTGGAGAGTTAACTCTCCAAGGCCGCTCAAACAAAACATAGAAGTTGATTAATTGAGTGAAATCCAACTCCGTTAGGTGGACCCGGAAAGCTCTCCTCTAGAGAGTCAAGCGTGAGGGGAAGTGAAGGCTGAGAAGAGAGATACCCCCTCTCTGATTTGCTGAATCTGACCTCAAGACCGTTCCGCCCGGCTTCTGACACGGATTGGTGCACATAGTTGCCACTCCTAAGTTCCACATAGGTGACTGCGGGGGGGAATACCCGTGGTACCTGAGGCAGACGTCGCATCACTTTTAGCAGTACTTCTGGGGGGTGCCCTTGCGAAGCTTGGGTACTTTTGCCGGCAAGGGCTATCATTAGGAGGTCGGCGTAACTGTTTCTGTTACCTTCGCTAGTAGGCCTGGGCCATAATTATCCCAGACTACTTTCGGGAGGTCCTATATTTCGCTTTCTTGTATTTTGGTGTTCGGTCCTAATCACCCGGAGCAGAAATACCTAAAGGCTGTTTGCTTGCTTGTATCTCAGGGATTTCATTCTGTAGTGAGTGCTCTTTGCTCCTAGCTTACCTAGCTTTATATTTTTTGAGTCTAATTAAAATTTGTTAAAGTGGCTGATCAAGCGCCTCGTCGATCGAGGAGAATCAGGGGGTTATCTCCCGAGAGTTCAGAGCCTTCTTCAAGAAGGCGTAGGAGTGATTTAGCAGGTGGGTACCACCCTGTGACGTCTGACGCAGTGGAGAGAGATCCGCCACAAGGGTCTGAAGGTTTCGTAGCTGATTCTGGTGTTGGTTCTGAGAGGAGCGTTCCACTCACCTCGCGAGTTTTATTTCCGCAGGAAGAAGAAGTTCAAATAGAGGAAGTACCTGAACCATCAGTGTCACTTCCATCTCCTCTTCCTCCTTATTATCCGTTCATTGTTGAATACATTGGACCTGAGTTAGAGAGACCAGAAGATCCTCTGTATTATACATACCTTTCGATGGCCACGACTGGGAATGCGGCTTCTGCTGTGAGTGCTGCGGGAATTCAGACTCCTGCTTCTGTTGAAGGAGGGGGCACTATTGCTATATCTTCAATTGCTTCTAGTGCTACTGTGTTTGGCTCTGGTTTCACCCAAGCACATGCTTCTCAATCTGGTCCCTTCAATTTTGGAATGCCCTCTAGTGGGATTCCTTCTTTTTCCTTTTCCGCTGCTGCAGCTGGATCTACACCCATGTCTTCCATGGCTAGTGGATCAGCTTCTTTTCAGGGGTTCCCCTTTGGAACTGGGCACATTCCTAGTTCCAATCCTTCTTTAGGGTCCTTTCCGTTTACTTCTCAGACTCAGAGTTTCAACCCCTAGTCTGGAGGTCAGAATTCGACTACTTTTACAGGTTGGAACCCTGTATTCACTACAGCGGGGGTAGGGAATCAATTTTACGCTGGTCACCATGGGAATGCTTCTTTCCCTTCGTCGAGTGCTTATCAGACTTTTTCTCCTATGTCTAATGCCTGGAACCCCTATCAGGGCCTTTCCTCTTCATTTCATACTTCAGGGGGGGGAACTGGTCTGGGCTTTGGTAACTCTGCGTTGGGAGGAGGTTCTTCTCCTTTTTCTATGAGTTATTTCTGGAAACCTGGTGCCTCATCAAATCCAAGGTATTATTTTCAGAATGTTGGGAATTCATCCTATCAAGGATGGAATCCTCAGGCTCCGCCTTGTTTACCTTTTCTGGCAACTTTAAACTTGCCAGATATGTCGAAATTGACTAATGATTCGATCCGTTACAGTCTGGGGTGGCCTCCAGTTCCCACCAAGCTTCCTTCAGAAATTCCAAAGTTTGAAGGCAAGAATGGAGAAGATCCGGTTGACCACATCACTACCTTCCATTTATGGTGTTCTTCGAACTCCTTGATCGATGATTCGATTAGGTTGAGACTGTTTCAATGCACCCTAACTGGAAACGCTGCCAAATGGTATATTGAGCTAACTGGGGGCAGTTTTGCTAAATTTGGAGAATTGGCTGTTACATTTCTATACCATTTCCAGTTGCTTGTCTGATATGATGCCGGGTCTGAACTCCTAGCTAATTTTAAACAGGACGACGCGACCCACATTTCTGATCATATTCAGGAATGGCGGAGAAGGAAGAGGCTTATTAAAGCTCATATTCCGGGTGAATTCCTCTTGGAATGGTTTGTGAAATCTCTGCAGTTAGATATTTCGAAGGACGTATCCCTCTCAGGGGTATTTTCCGAGGAGAAGGCCATTTTTAGGGCCCAACAGTTGGAACTGATATATTCTCAGTCTGGGGTCCTCCATAAGTATTTTCCCAATGCTCCTTTCTCCAAATTATATTTATCCAAAACTAAGCCTGGTCCTCATGGTGACGGACTGATTGGATCAATCAATAGTGGTGCAGCCAGCCTGCTTACTCAATTGCAGTAGTTGTCTTTGCAATCTGCTCCTTCTGGTCAGGCTGTGCCTGCTGAGTCATCACCTTTCCAATCTTTGTCCATAAATGTTGTCCAAGCTTCTGATCCCAAAGGAAATAAACAATCTGAAGGGAAGAAGAAGGGACGAAATAATAAGAAAAAGGGCAAGAATGGGAAGGGTAATGCAAATAAAACCAACAAGCATGTTGGTGAGGGTCCAAAGGAGAAAAAGAAAGTGAATTTTCCATGCAAGCTATGTGCTGGAGACCATCTTACACACCTTTGCCCTAAAATTCAGGATGCGCAACGCCTGTTAGCTCAGCAGGGTTCTTCTAGTTCCCAGGCTATGTTAACAAACCCTTTTCCCCAAGGCCAACAACTAGTTGTTGGCATGAATCAAAATCCTGGGGCTTCCTCTAGGGGCACCCAGAAGGGGAAATTCCATCAAACATATTCATGATGAGTGCTGACGTGGATGTCGCTACGAGATCCCGTGATTATGGCGGAGAAGAGTCTTCGAAAGCTAAGGATGCTCCTAATGCTACTGAGCCGCTTCACATTACAAGGCCTACTGTTGAGCCTATACCTCAGATGCCCAAAGCATCTACCAAGCGTTCGATGATTAATACAAACGCTAGGGCTGCCTAGAACTACTCTATTATGGAAGATCTGGCGCAGAGTCCTTGTGCCATGTCGGCTTTAGAGGTGCTCCAGTCTTGTCCAGCTCAGCGCAGTGCTTTTCTCACTACCATTGGGGCTATTGATCCGAAAAATTCTCTTCTGATTACATTTGATATGACTAATTTTAAGAAGAGACTCCCCCATCATATGGCTTTTCATATTAAATCATTGTACCGGAAGTGCAATATCTTTCAAACGGTTGTTGATGAGGGTGCTTCCACGTGCGTGATGTCTCTCACATGTTGGAAGACGATTGGATCTCCCAAAGCTATTCCATCTACCACTCTTATGACTGTGTTTGATGGTCATTCTCACAGACCCCATGGTATTGTCCCAGGTTTGCCTATCTGTGTTGGGGGAAAAACTGTGAATATAAAGGTTGAGGTAGTTGATGCAAGCTTGGACTACAACCTTCTGTTGGGGAGAAACTGGATTTATGAGATGGATGCCATTGCATCCTCGTTATTTCAAATTATTTGTTTCCCTCACGAAGGGAGGATTGTTACAGTGGACCAACTGGACTATCCTCCTGTAGACCCGAATGCGTCTACTGACTCATCTGTTCCAAAGTTGGATAATACTAAGGCGCCTGTTGAGAATTTAGGAGTTGGAATGTATTCTTCCTTGATGGGTATTTTTGATATTCCTCCTCCTACGGTTGATATTAATGCAATTTTATCCTCCAAGGCTCCTCTTCGAAGAGAGCTCTTCAGAACTCATTATTTCTTGGACCCTTGGACCTTACCTTCCCCTACTGCCACATTAGCGGAGGGTCAAGAGGGCGGAATGGAATTTCCAATGTCTGCAGCAGAGATTGCTTATCAGTCTATTATTGACTCTGCAGAATCCATCCCAGCTCCTCTCTCACCGGAAGAGTTGGATGGAGATGTGGCTCCAGCTTGGACACTTAGTTATTCTTCTGCCCAGGATTGCCTTGATACCACTCTTCCATATGAAGAGGCCATCTTGGAAGCTATGACTAGTATAGATAGACCGTGGGATGATTTGCATCATCGGTCTTACTTTTTACCTGATTTGAGCGAAGTTGAAACAAGTTTTCCAAGTCCTCCATCTCCTGGTCCTGTTCGCCCAGTCCTGAACCCTTTAGCACCAACACAGGTTTATGCTGAAGGGAACATGGCTGTGATTTCTCCTACTATCCCGGTGAACATTTCCAGGGATCCCAATATCATTGAGAATGTCTTCATCGGAGCTGAATGTTCCCATGAAGAGATTCATATTTACACCGAGCTCTTTAAACAGTATAGGGATGTATTCGCTTGGTCTTATGAGGAAATGCTTGGTATAGATCCATCTATTGTCCAGCATGAGATCAAGACATACGAAAACACTAAGCCTATGAGGCAAAAACTTCGTCCGGTCAATCCTAGGAAGGCAGCAGTTATCAAAGCTGAGGTTGAGAAGCTGCTTAAGGTGGGATTCATTTTCCCTATTCCTTTGACTGAATAGGTTTCAAACCCTGTTCCAGTAGATAAAAAGCAAGGAATGATTCGAGTTTGCATCGATTTCAGAGACCTAAATAAAGCATGTCCTAAAGATAATTACCCCACACCATTTATCGACCAGATCATTGACGAGTGTGTCGGTATGAGATTTTCTCCTTCATGGACGGTTTCTCCGGATATAATCAGATTACTATCCATCCTGAAGATCAGAATAAGACTACCTTTATTTGTCCTTGGGGTACTTTTGCATACAAGAATATGCCTTTTGGTCTTAAAAATGTTGGGGCTACCTTTCAGCAGGCCATGCCATATGCCTTCCACGACATCAAAAATATTATCGAGGCGTATTTGGATGATTTAGCTGCTCATTCTCGAAAGAGGATGGATCATCCTGCTCACCTCCGTCAAATATTTGAATGGTGTCATTTCTATAAGATTATGTTGAATCCGAACAAGTGTGTTTTCGCGGTTACATCCGGTCGGTTATTGGGATTCATTGTGTCTAGAGAAGGGATTAGGATAGATCCCTTCAAGGTTGAGGCAATACTTCGGTTGCCTCCCCCGTCCTCTGTTCGTCAACTTCAAAGTCTACAAGGAAAGTCTAATTTTCTTCAGAGATTTATCGTAAATTATGCTGAAGTCACCAAGGGATTTATGAGGATTGTTGAAGAAGGGAGTTCCATTTCTTTGGGATGACTTCGCTCAATGCTCATTCGATGCTTTGAAAAAATCATTGACCTCTGCTCCTTTATTGAGTCCACCTGATTATAGCAGGGATTTCCTTTTGTATCTGGCAGCAGCAGAATCTACTATTGGTATGGTTCTGGTTTAGGAGGATGATGCTCTTGCAGAGCATGTTATTTACTATCTTAGTCGAGGTTTGGTAGGACTTGAACTCCGGTATACTCCGATAGAAAAGTTAGCTTTGGCAGCTGTTCATGCTGTACAGCGACTCCGACATTACATTATTCTACGAAAAACTTATGTTGTGGCAGCAACCAATCCATTTCAGTTTGTCCTCGGTAGGCGAGTGATTGGGGGCAAATACAATAGATGGATTGTGATTTTTTAGGAATTTGATCTTGAATTTATGTCTACCAAGTCCAAGAAATCATTGGCTTTCGTGGAATTGATCTCCGACTTGCCCTGTGGGGATGAGATTGTCTATGATGAATCATTTCCGGATGAAAATTTGTTTCTTATCTCTCCACAGGATCCTTGGTATGGAGATATCATTGTGTATCTCCAGACTGCGAAGTTTCCCTCTACTTTTTCGAAAGATGAGCGTCGTAAGTTGCGTCACTTGGCTAAGAATTACTTGATTATTGGTGATGCTTTATACCGTCGAGGGGTTGATTCAATCCTAAGACATTGCTTAACTCTCGAAGAAGCTGAGGCTGTGCTGAATGATTGCCATAGTGGAGCTTGTGGTGGTCATTTATCTGGGCTTGCTACAACCCAAAAAATCTTGCGTGCTGGGTACTTTTGGCCTTCGATTTTCAAAGATTGTGTGGAGTCGGTCAAAAAGTGTCATCCGTGTCAAGTTTATACTCGAAAAATGCGCGCTCATCCAACTCCGCTTTTTCCAGTCATTACTGTCGGTCCCTTTACAAAGTGGGGTATTGATTATACTACTTGTAACCTGCCTTCGGCTAAAGGTCACAAGTACATTATTGTAGCAGTAGACTACTTTACGAAGTGGGTCGAGGCTATGCCTACTTTTTGGAATGATGGTGAGACTGCAGCTCTTTTTCTTTTCAACCAGGTTATTGCTCGTTTTGGTATTCCTAGAGAGATTGTCACTGATCATGGCAGTCATTTTCAGAATAGCATGATGGCTGAGTTGGCTCTAAAATTGGGTTTCCGGCAGGAGCATTCATCTCCATATTATCCTCAAGCCAATGGGCAAGTGGAAGCCGTGAATAAATCCTTGAAGAAAATTCTTCAAAGGACAATTGATAAAGCTCGATCCAACTGGCATATTATGCTATATCTTGCACTTTGGGCATACAGGATGTCAGTGAAAACTGCAATTGGCTTTAATCCGTTTCAGCTAGTGCACAGGTTGGAATCCGTATTTCCCATTGAATGCGAGATTTCTTCTCTTAAATAGCTGTTGAACTTCTTCCTGACACTTATAGTCTTGAAGAACGGCTCCTTCATCTGGAAAATCTCGATGAGCAGCGTCGGGATGCCGCCATGATGAATGGAGCGCATAAAAACCGAGTTAAAGTTCAGTACGATAAGGTGGTCAAGCCTAGGGTTTTTTCGGAAGGTGACCTTGTTTTGGTCTATGCCCAAGAAAAAGATGCCCTGGGGGCAGGAAAATTTAAATCTATGTGGTATGGCCCCTTTATCATTAAAAAAGTCCTTAAAAAAGGAGCATATACCTTGGTTGATTTTGAAGGGAACGAGTTGCCGGAGCCCAGAAATGGGCTCTATTTGAAGAAGTATTATGCCTAGGCTTCGGCCTGGCATGTTGCTTTTGTATATAGTAGTTTTTTCTTTGTACATATCTGGTTGATTTTCGATCTTTGATGCGATGGTGATGTTTTTGATCTGCTTTGGCAGGTTGTGTCGGATGTCATGAGTCATTTTGGTTTCACCGATGGTGCTAGTAGACACACCCGGAACTTAGCTTCCGCAGCTTGGGTGCTTCATTATCCATCCGGTCAGCTGCTAGTATCAAGAGGGGTCTGCATTGGTCCTGCTTCCAATAATATAGCAGAATACACTGCAGTTATTTATCTACTCTCGGAGGCAATATCTTTGGGTGTTGATTCGTTGGTAGTTTTCTTGGACTCTTAGCTGGTGGTGTCGCAGTTGAACAATACTTATCGGGTTCGAGATCCATTTTTACTCCAGTTGTTCTTGAGGGTACATTTGTTACAAAGATCATTTCAATTTTTAACTTTCATTCATATTCCTCGAGCTGACAATTGGTTGGCAGACTCATTAGCTAATCAAGCAATTGATTGGCACATTAATCATTCCATACAATAAAAATTAATCAAAAACATCATACATTTTGACACATTTGTCACATCACATCAAATATCGCTGTATATATATCATCAGAGTGTTCAAAACTATACAAAAATTTGGATCCATAGGTCATACAAAAACTTGGGCTTATGCCCGATCATGTTCAGTCTCAAAAAATATACAGTCATCTGATACATCATATCTATCTACTACTGAGGTCCCTGCCCAGAAGTGGTGTTCTTATAGAACACAATCGCGGTGGAAACTCGGCGGAATAACCGTACCCAGTCGCGGGGTACTCTTACCACCTGCCTCTGGATGGCTTCCGGCAGATCTTCCACTGCAGCCATAGGTACTTGACGGGTTAATCCCTCCAAGTTCCTCTGTACAGCCTGGAGGGTCCTGTCTGAATCCAGTGTATCTGCTTCGCCTCGGCGATGCTTGTGTCATGGGAAACCCTCAGGTCGAACTGGTCCAATATCTGTATCATGATCATTTTTATGAATCCAATCAAAAAAATGTTTGTTTTTCACATTTTCTCATACATCTTGAAAAAATCCAAAAAAATGATATAAGTCAAAAATTGTAAACTTACCGACTGTACCCCATGCTGTTCCTAGTGGAAGGACAAGATCTGGATCACCACGAAAGTCCATCCTAGCATAGGGATAGTCATCCACCGCGATGATTTGTTCTCTCCACCATAGGAAGAAATTATCATCCCAAGTGGTCTGGAGAACTTCACTTCCCCCCAATCTCTTCATCATGTCTGCCCAGCGGGAAATTCTTGGGTCTCTCGGGCTACTGATGGTAGAGATCACTCTGGGTCTTAGTGCTGGAATCTTATCAAAGAAGAATTTCATCAAAATTGTACCATATCCAAAGTGTTTTGTCTTTTTTTGGCGGATATAGGTCAATTGTTGCTTCATGTTCAGCAATAGGGCTATGCATCAATCATATACATGAGTTAAGCATTACACTGCTATGCTCATTTGCATCCTGGACGCCTAGTGTAGGGAGGCAGATCCTGCCACTCTACCAATGGTGAAAAGGAGGATTTTCATGTGCAAATCCCTTAAATCTTTGATTGCAATTTGAGTTCCAACTTTCTTGGAACCCTGTATGCAGTACACGTGGACGTAATCTTCCACGGTGAGCCCTCCCAAAGGCTTACCATGCAAGTCTACTGGCTCCCCCCTCCGGGAGAGTCTAGTGATAAAATATATGTCTTCCACTTCAATGCATACAGGCATCTGATCTATCATAAAGCAGTCCTCTTCTGGGTCCCAATAGTTCACAAGCATTTCGAGCAACCGGACATTGCTCTTCATATTTGGCATTTTAAAAAACATGAGCAATCCGCAATTCCAAAGAATATTTAGTGATGCTTAGTCCTGCATGACTTCTTGATCAATTGCAATGTGTTCACGCTCTCTCCATGATATGGTCATCCTGAAAAATTTCAATAATTCCTTCATTAGCTACGATTTTTTCATTTGGGCCTCCGCATACGCGACTTTATTTGTGCACAGTCGCGTGTATACGCGACTTCATCATTACCAACCCGCGTATGTGCAAACCCGTGATTTTTAGCAAGAGATTCTATGGTGAAAAATTCCTACATTTTAATTTATAAACGGACAAAATTAATAGTAGGATGAATTAAGAGCTAACCTGAGAAATTCGGTGGGATTCGACGGTCGGTTGCTCCTGTTTTGACGAAAGAAGTTTTTTGCTCCAGAGCACTTTTTTCCAAATCAGCAATGTAATAATGAACCAAATATGAGGTAATTTGTCTATTTATGCCCAAAAAGTTGAACATTTTCGCAAAAATTTGTTATGCTTATTTTTTCAATCTATCTTAAGCTGCATAACCCGGATGCTTGGAAGTGCCCAGTTTGGTATGTTTTCAGGTACATTTTGATGATTTTTGAGATTTTTCCAGATTTTGATCCATGACTGCTGACCCGTCATGGCAGGTATATGATCTTCACTGGCATATAGGTTAGGGAATCCACTTTCCGTTGCATTTTGCATACTAGCCTCCATTCTGATCACTTACCATAGGGTTGATCCCATCAGGTCATGAGTATTACACCTATTTCACTCGCCGATTTTTTAATCATGACTTGGTGGTACAGCCTTCCTTTACATGGGCTTCCTAGTTAGTTCTTTGCTATCACTTGTTTCCCATGCTGCGTTTTATGTAGGCTTGGGAGTCCTCTTTAGTCCTACCATGACTTATGTGTTGAAGCTTCATTCTTCTTCTTCCTCACTATCATTTTTCTAGCTATTACCCTAGAGGCTCCCTAGTGTTTTTGAGTTGTATTACTGCATTGCATATTGGCTACTTGTTTATCCTGGCCTTTAGCCGGCTTCATTTGGACTCAATGTTTAAACCAACTTTTGAACTTGTCTATCTGTACAAGTTAAACCATTGCATGCACTTAGCTATCGCGACTTGACACCCTTTTACCCATGGATGGAACATTCCTCTGAGTATCGCTTACCAGTTTTCGCCACCTTGCATTGAGCATAGGATTGTTCCAATCCCAGGAACTAGTGCATCTGTTTCTGGATACTCGTTCTATCCATTGTACCATAGCATTCTTTTATTTTTTTTCAAGCTTATTATATGAAAAAGACAAAAAAATCAAATATAACAAAAAGAGCGGGAACGGGATGTAACTTCGTTATTTAATGGCAGTACAGTTTCAGTTTGTCGCCCTTGAACAAAGCATATACACTTATATATCTTTCCTGCATTTGGGATCGTTTTAGTTTTGACCTAGGTTCAACCTTTACCTTGTTTCACTTGTTAGTTCTCCCCCGGTTGGTTATCTCTTCCAATCATATGGAGAGTTTGTTCTGCCTCCTGCATAACAGACTTATACAGTGTCAATTTTACTGCCATGGTCATCACGAGTCATGCTTTTGTTCAAGGGAAGTCTAACCAGAGTCGGCCATTTTGCGGTGTCTCTTGACTCATTATTCAGTCAGCCTTCCCGGTCTTGTCAGTATCTTGTTCTATCACATCAGGTGTTTTTGGTCCTCTGCTCGTGCTGGTTTGAGAAGGTCTCCGTTGACTTCTTGCTGGCGAGTTTGTCTCTTATCGACTATGACACAT
The DNA here is from genome assembly GCA_034641835.2 of Pinus albicaulis. Taxonomy (NCBI): domain Eukaryota; kingdom Viridiplantae; phylum Streptophyta; class Pinopsida; order Pinales; family Pinaceae; genus Pinus; species Pinus albicaulis. The sequence continues at coordinate 358,548,255 of CM076576.1, forward strand.
TGCTCTGAGAGAAAACCTAGAGCCACACCCTAGCCCTATTTCCATCATTGATAGGTGACCTTGTGCTCAGCATTTGATCATCATTATGGGTCTTTTACTGAGCGGTTTCCCCTGTGTTCGACGTCAGCATACATTATCACACTTGGGATTCGTGCAGTACCTTGATTTCCATTTGACCCTATCGGTGGATTTCTTGCCTCTGTGTCAACTTTTATTATTGGTTGGTTCAGAGGGTTTCTTCCATGCGCTAGCTTCATCTTGTGCATGTCGGAAACGTACTTCGGTTTGGTTCCATCACTCTACTTCGTCCGATTCCTTCCAAATCTTGGCTTGCTGTTTACACTCGCGCTGGACTGATGTGGGATGCCTTAATGCCTTCCTTCCAGCAGATATTTTCCCATCGACTCCGACTCATTGCTCTGGGAATAAGGTCTAGAGTCTTTTTGTTAGTACCTTAGGGTTTGCAGTCATCAGTGGCAGACTATTCGCTATCAACAGTGGGGATTCATCATTGCCTCCTGATTGGTAGATTCTTTCAAGTGTTCGACTTCAACTCATTCATTCGCACTTGTTAGATTGTACTGGGGCACCTTGACATTCATTTTCATTATTGGTGGGTTGTCTCACGTTGGTTAACGATATTCATCATTGACCAGTAATCCAACGATTTCTCACATGGTCGACTTCAGCTCATTTATTCCCATTGTGTAGAATTGTGCCGTCGAGATCGGTGAAGACCTCAGGTTGCATCAGCATCTTTCGGTTCACTTTTGACAGTCCATTTAGTTTCTGCCAGTGATGCCGTTCACCCTTATATGTTGCAGTATCCGTACAGCAGCATCCTATATGTTGGCTCCCGGGTTGCATGATTGTACTGTTTATTCCACCTCTTATGATTTGGTACTTGGAGATTCAGTTACTTATATGATCAGACATCCAGTTGCAGCATCATTGATCAGCTTTCTATATGTGATACTTGGACATTCATTCAGACTTATACTTCCGGGCCATGCTCAGATGATTCATTGTGTAATTTCAGTTCAGCTATACTTGTATACATGTTGGATCTATTCAGTACTTTCCATATGATGTATTTTTGACTGAGCATGGGTATGCCCGCCTCAACATGAGTTGAATCTCTATTTTCTTTCATTGGTTTTTGGCAGGCTAAAATCTGGTGAAGTCCTCTCTTGTCCTTGCGAAGTTCTTTCTATGTGCATCATACATTTCGGCCATCATGTACCCCTTCTGACCTCATATATTAGGGGGCATCTGTTATAGCATCATTTTTCACCTTCATATGATTCATGATTGCTTTTATGGCTTTGGGCACCCATTCCTACAGACTTGAACAAAATTCACTAAAAAACAGTGTTAAAATCCCCATACGCGAATATGCCCTGACTTTTTTGCGTGTATACACGAGTCCACATGTACTTTTCCGCATATGCCATTAAAATCATTAAAAAATATATAAAAAATCCCTATTTTCGGGCTGGGTTGATGGTTACTCTGGTAGTTCAACCACCCCAGCACGTGGCCAACTGTTTCCAACTGATTGAAACTACTTTGAGGGAGTATAAAAGCTCCTCATGTGTATGGCCTAAGGGAGAGAGAAATTCTATAGACATTATACTCTGTTGGAATCCCAGTTCAAGTCTGATTCCCCGTGCCTCCTGCACTTTCCTAGATTTATATCAGGAAACCCTTGTTTCCTGGAGATGTTCATCCACTTATATGCCATCTCGAGTGCACAAGTCTTGGGAGAATCTTAGCGAGGCAAGGGCAGGACGAATCCGGACGACGGTCTGCTCGAAGATCGTGGAAGGATTCAGGTGATCTCTCCACTTTTACTACTATACATGCTGTTCGTGATAATGAAGAACCATCTTGTTCCTGAACTCGTGTGTTAATGTTTATTTATATATGTGAAAAGATTATCATTTAAGCATTTATTATGGTTTATATAATGTTTCACATGGACTGCACTAACGTTTAGGAGAAGTATATGTTGTAAAACTAGGTTTCCGTGCACGTTCTTTCTTGTTTTCCAGGTTGAAGGCGGAAGGAGAGTTGTTGGGGGTTTGGACCTCGCGGGATCTACATCAAACGTAGGACTTCGGGTGAGTTCCGCTATCATTGTTAACTATTTTTTTGCATTCAAGTATGGTTGTGTTTGAGTCCTTCTGAATAGCATGCCCTGCTCTGTGGAGGTTTAGACCCAACAAACCTCTAGGGTGATTTTCCCCGAAACATAATGTTAAATTTTGGTTTCGATTTTTTTATGCTTCAGGTCAACTTTCTCCCACCAAGAAGACTTCAGTTTTCGACGACCAACGTGATTCAATTGTCCTTGATTTTTGATATATTTTCTAGCATTCTAGATCCCTTGCATATTGGTATTGAGAGGTTCTCATGCTGCCTTATCTATGTGACCACAAGTGCAATCTCCTTCCTCCCCACAAACCTAAAGATATAAGGAAAGGGTAACCTTTTCATTCTTTCGCCTTTTCTAATGTCGACTCCTTCACCATGTAAAAACCCCAAAATCCGTGCCTCTGAAACCTAAAAAAATGAGAACAAATGATCACACCATGCACGATTTACTCACAGGATCCAAAAACATAAGACTTAATTTCTAGTAGTTATGACAGAGAGAAAACAAGGAAACCAATATGGCTTCGGAGCAATAAAATTGTAGAGTGCGTGAGGAAATTCTGTAGACTGTGGCCTTAACGAAAACCACAACTACAAGCATTCAGGGTAAGCTAGAAGAGGAACTAAGATTTTATTTGAAAGTATACCTTCATCGGATAGCAAGTAGACCTTTATTTATCAGATAGCAAGTAGACCTTAATATATCGTACCAATAATAGCAATTGCGGAAAAATGAGGCCAAGGAAGAAGGTGACCAAGGCCTAGAAAATGAGTTAAAGAGGAAGATAAGTATTTTGAACATATAGGTGATGAAGAAGAGGGAAGTGGCAAGAGTAGATGTAAAATAATACACTTTTTTCATCATTTCCCTTGCATTTTTAACAGAAATTTGAATTTAATATGATTCCTTCTTTTACTGTCCGGCATCATAATGTTATTAGTTATGACAAAGGGTCCTTGAATTTTCAAAAAATGGGTTAAATTGAAGCTTTTATAGAGTTTAGGTTCACTATGGCAGAAACAATATTGAGCTTTCTAAACTAGGGCATGTTTTGTGGTGTTCGAACTCAAGACGAGTTGTTGAATTTTGGAGAGTGCCTAGTTACTTTTGTTATGGAAACTGGGAACTTATCTCGTGTCATATGTTTTAATAAATTTAATTGGCCTCATCAATAAAGGGTTTTTAGGAATGTAAAAGATTTCATTATTTTAATTTTTATGGGAACTTTTGGTTTATAAATTAACAAATTCATCATCTCTATTTGCAAAAAGATGAAACCGAACAGTTGGATTTCCAAAGAAATAACAATTTTTGAACTTCACTATTGTAGAAGAGGGTGGGAATATCATCATATTGATAATTATTTCTAACAAAGGATTGCATCCTCACAATTTTAAGATGGTTACTGTAAACATGACTACTGGAGAACTTATGTCCAACATTGGTAATTAATTCTAGAAAAGTGAATGCTAATTGCAATAAAAATCATGAAATAAATATCGAAAAGCAACAAAATTTACAATAATCGTATAATCTATAATAAAAACAGATACTTCTTTCCTTTCAAAAAATTAAAAGTCTGACAGTGAGTATAATGTGATTTGCTATGTAGACAAAATATGAGATTACCCCATCGACTTAAAAATCAAGAGATCAAAGAAGAAGGGAGGAGTACTAATGTGGAATAAAAGAAGAAGAGAGGACTATTAATTTGGAAAAAAATCCTAACATAGGGATATGGCACTATAGCAATATAGGATGTTCCAAGAAATAGATAACAACCACAATCCCAATAAGCCAATCACATCCAACAATGCATTGCCTTGAAACTACCAACCATATTTTCGAGTGTTTCCTTGTGAAAGTTTTCTACATTATTAATGTATGATACTGAGATAATAATATATTGCAATAGAGGAGAGGAAAATTTAAGCCCTTCCCCCACCTACTGTTATGTGTCTAGAGTAATCTTGGAATCCTATTAAGCCTTAAACAGTTTGAGGCAATGAGAAAATAGGAAAATTTTATAATCGTTAATATGGTATTTGTATGGAACTTGGACAGGAAAAATTGTAACATGCCTCATGCATTCCAATGATATTATGGCATTAAACATCATTTATTTTTAAAGGAGTCAGAATCACATCATCTTATAGGTTAAAAAAAAACTAATGGAAGCGTTGAGCTCTTACTTTTATGAATCATTTTCTAATTCCTTAATAACTTAAAGGTCCTATGTTTTAGCTACTATACTGTAAAAGTGTGTTGATGCCACTTGTTGAGTCTCAAATCTGCATCTTTTCCATACACTTTTCTATACCTTTTTCATTCACCTGAACCTCCCAAGTTGTCAATATCATTGTATATTAATTGCAAAAGAGCATCTAACATGGTTTTTAATTATATTTTTGTGTCTGCTGTTCGATTTAGATTTTTCTCATTTAGCTGCGGAATCTAGCCACTTTCTGCAGCTGCTGCAACTTTCCGCAGCCATTTTGTGAAACTCTATGTTACAGGTGTCTACAGGAAAAACGAGCCACATGGGCAAGTCTGAAATGATGTGGACATGGATCGTGTCCTATTGGCTCGAGCAAATCCATCTAAAGAGGCTGTGGTCAAAGGTATCCAAATGGAAGTCAACCGTAGAGTCCCACGGTGACAGGACTCTGTTTCGTGTCACGTGAAGGTTCATATGGCCGTTTCTGAATTGCGGGAGACAAATCAACATCTGTACACGGCTCCATAGCCGAATTCAAACATCCACTCCTCATAGATTTACTCTTCAATACGGCCATGATCCTAGATCTGTGAAAGTAATGGTCTACGTGTTCTCCATCAGCATAAACTTTAGGGAATCAGTTGTATTTCCTTTGCTATAAATAATGTGTTTGTATACGCATATTAGATTAGTCTCTGTTAGTTTTTATTAGTCTGCTCTGTAATGTAATTACGTTGCACTTGTGCCGTAGTATCACCTTTCTATTATGACTGCATTTTAATATAAGAAGACTCTATTTTCAAACGTAATTCGTACTTGAAGATTGTTTCCAAGGCTGGTGTAGAGGGCCCCTGCACTTGCCAAGGTTCTGTGCATTATTGTATAGTTTCTGTTTTATTTCTTTAAAGCTCATTGTGCCATAATCCATTCACATGTTTATACATTGCATCTTTCATGGTATATATGCTTCATTTCTGTTTATAATCTTTCATGCTTTCCATTTTACTTCTATCTTTCATGTTTTATGTTATTGATCACTGATCAGTGTTCTTTTTTCAGGTTATAAATAGGCAGCCCGGGCATTTGCATAACTCTTTGACTAATGACATGGAATTAACATTGTTCTGCTGCTAATTTTCTTTTCTTAGTTTCTGTTTAATTTCAGTACTGCTTTGTTCATTTCAGTTTTGTTCATTTACTTCAGTAGTTAGATTTAGATATATTAAATTGCTCATAACATCTTCAGTTGCCTCCGAAAGCCACAGCTGGACTGATGGTGAGGGATTGAGTTATGAATGTGTGGTTTGATATTAGTTTCCTTTCTGCAAGTTAGAAATATTAAATTGTGCATGACATCTTCAGTTACCTCCGAAAGCCATAGCTGGACTGATGGTGAGGGATTGAATTATGAATGTGTGGTTTGATATTAGTTTCCTTTCTACAAGTTAGAAATATTAAATTGTGCATGACATCTTCAGTTAACTCCGAAAGCCACAGCTGGACTGATGGTGAGGGATTGAATTATGAATGTGTGGTTTGATATTAATTTACTTTCTGCAAGTTAGATATCAGTTACTCAAGTTGTTTATGGTTACTTTCGAAAATCATAGCTGGACTAATGATGAGGGATCAGAAGACAAGTTGATGTAATTTGATTTAGATTTACTTTGTTGCAATTTTGGATTTATTTAAGCATAGTTTCTTTTGTGTTTAGACAACAGCAAGAATAGTTTGGTTTTCATGCTCAATAGTTCACTGTTTTGATTTATTAGACTAGCAACACCTTTTCATTTCAGCAGCACATTTTCATTTCCTTTCAAGTTTTGTCATTGTATGTTTCAAATTCCTTTTTAAGTTTCAAGTTGGTAAATCATTATAGAGGATATCATTTCCTTAAACAATCATAACCATACTTGTTTTAGAATCTCCATCTCACCTTAGAAAACCAAAAACGACAAAAAGTTAAGAAATAGGTTATCTTGCACATATAGTGCGCCGCACTTCATCAGCTTACGAATCCCGGATTGAAAAATTAAATGCAGCAATTTAGGACACACTAAATTGACCAAACATTTTGGCGCTGTTGCCGGGGAAGTGTAACTAGGTAGCCAATTTCTTAAAAAAAAAAAAAAACAAAATCATAAAAGAAGGGAAAACTTGATAACTTCTTGAAGTATGCTCTCCTCTTGCACCTAGTGTGATCTGTAGGATCAGAAAAGAGAGTTATTGGTTCAGTAATTTCTTAAGTATGCTCTCTTCTTGCACCTAGTGTGACCTGGAAGATCAGAAAGAGAATTATTAGCCCAACTTTAAAAATAAAAATAAAAAAATGACATTCATAGAGCAAGAGATTCTAGGGGAAGGTTTATAGCTAAAGCCAAGAGTTCGATTTTCACAACTCCATCGTCTTCAAGGCATAGACCAGATTCACCACCATCTACCCCTAGCCTTAAGATTTTTGGAATTCAAGGAGCAGCTGAATTAGAGGATTCTCCTATACCACCTACTAAATCCCAGTTAGAAAACAAAGAGACTCTCTCTCATCCTCCCTGGATAGAAGAACTAGAGAACTTTAAGGACTCTAAAAAAACTATCATGGCAGAGGAAGTAATATATGGAGGTAGAGGTAGAGGTAGAAGAGGAGGAAACAATGGAGACAACAATGGTGAAGGAAATAATGGAAGAAATAGGGAAGGAGACAACTTGTTTGGATTCCCTATAGTTGATGAGGAAATTCATACAACGATGAAAAGTATCTCACCATATGTTCTCCCTAATTTTTATGGATTGCGAAGTGAGGATCCTGAAACATTTATGTTTGAGTTTGAAGTCGTGTGCCGAACCTATGACTATATGGAAGACTCTCAAAAACTAAAACTGTTTCCTTCAACATTGAAGGGAGCTGCTTTGAAATGGTTCATGGGATTAGCCACTCAATCTATTAGGACTTGGAATGATATGAAACAAAAAATTTTGGATAGATAATTGGACTATTTTATGCCCACCAATCACAAGGATGAGGTATTCAAAATGATGCAAAAAGAAGATGAAAATTTGGAAGATTTACTTGAAAGATTTCAATACAACTTGAAAAGAGCAAAGATGAGCAACTTAAGATTTTTGGAATTCAAGGAACAACTGAATTAGAGGATTCTCCTATACCACTTACTAAATCTCATTTAGAAAAGGAAGAGACTCTCTCTCATCCTCCCTCGATAGAAGAACCAGAGGACTTTAAGGACTCTAAAGAAACTATCATGGCAGAGGAAATAATAGATGGATTTAGAGGTAGAGGTAGAGGAGGAGGAAACAATGGAGACAACAATGGTGAAGGAAATAATGGAAGAAATAGGGAAGGAGACAACTTGTTTGGATTCCCTATAGTTGATGAGGAAACTCATACAACGATGAAAAATATCTCACCATCTGTCCTCCCCAACTTTTATGGATTGCGAAGTGAGGATCCCGAAACATTTCTGTTTGAGTTTGAAGTCGTGTGCCGAACCTATGACTATATGGAAGACTCTCAAAAACTCAAACTGTTTCCTTCAACATTGAAGGGAGCTGCTTTGAAATGGTTCATGGGATTAGCCACTCAATCTGTTAGGACTTGGAATGATATGAAACAAACATTTTTGGATAGATACTTGGACTATTGTATGCCCACCAATCACAAGGATGAGGTATTCAAAATGATGCAAAGGGAAGATGAAAACTTGGAAGATTTACTTGAAAGATTTCAATACAACTTGAAAAGAGCAAAGATGAGCAACTTAGATGATGAAACCTTGAAAGCCCTCATATTAAAAGCCATTAGATATGAATGGATAGATATTTTAAACATGATGGGGAAAGGAGACATTTTTCAACTTCCACTTCGTGACATAACAGAACTATGTGTCCATCTCTCAAGAGGAAAATCTAAAACAGGAAAAGGGCCTAGGGATCCTTCTCTTATTAGGGCTAACAAATCTACAACCGGATTAGTAAGTAGGGCAGAGATTGGAAATATGCTTGATGAATTCAAAACTGATATCTTAGGGAGCCTTAGTGAACAACTAGACACCCTTAAGATCCAAAACAAGCAGAAAGCAGAAACATATGCTCTAGCCATCTTTTGTCCGAAATGTAGGAAGAAACATGCTTTAAGGGAATGTCCCTTGGATGCAAAAGTTGTAGAAACATGTATGATTTGCTCAGAAAATCATGAGATCAAGGATTGTCCTTCAATTCCTAGACTCAAAGCTGTCTTTCAAGAAGACCCAAATTCAGTAGAATCTCTCTGTTTTGTTGCAAGAAGACCTTGGCAGGGACAACAAAATCAAGGGTTTAACAACCCTATGAATCTTCAAACCCCACCAAATTGGAATCCTTGGCAACAACCTTGGCCCCAACATCAGAATCCATATCAACCATGGGTACAAGGGATGCAAAATCCTTATGGGAGATTTGCTCAATTTTATCAATATCCTCCATCTTTTCAAAATCAACAAGCTCCACAACTTCCAAATGTAAATCCACAACTTTCATTGCCATTTTCACAACAACAACCTTCTCAACAAAATCCAAATCCTCAACTCATGCTCCCATACCAACAAAAGACAAATCAACTTCCAGCTCAGCCATTGCCAAATCCTAACAATAAAAATCCTCAGAATACTTACATGGTAGAAGGACTACAATTTCCTACCTATATGATTGTTCCTCTCAACGATGTACAACTCAGATCTGGTAGAGTTTTAGAAAAACCTTCTATAGATATTCAAGAGCAAGATACCTCTGAGGAGGATTCTCTTCAAGTCAATAAGGGTTCTAAGGAAGCATCTCTTCAAAATTCAAACATTCAAAAAGAAAAATAAAAGTTAATCCCCACAACTCCTATAGTTGAGCAACCTGCATCTTCATCTACACCTCTTTTTCCTGAAAGACTACAAATTGACAAGGGGGTGGAAAAACAAATCTTGTTGCCTAACTATGACTTTCTAGATGAATTGAAGAATGTTTGTATCAAGATTCCCTTGTTACAAGCCATTCGAGAGATTCCTATTCTAGCAAAAACAATAAAGGAGTTGAGTTTCAAAAGACCAGGAAGGAAACTAAAAGACACAAGAAGAATCCACCTGGTAGGAAAAATTGCAGATATTATGATAGGAAAAATTACCATGCAGAAGTATGTAGATCCAGGAAGTCCAATTGTCAAGACACATATAAATGGGATAGAAATTCCAAACACATTGATTGACTTAGGGGCTGCTATCAACATTATGAGTAGACAGACTATGGACCAGCTAAAACTTCCTAACCTTCTTTACTGCAACTTGCAGATCGATCAATTATTAAACCAGATGGTGTATTAGAAGATATTTCAGTCTCCTTAGATTCTTGGGAATATCCAGTAGATTTTATGATTTTGACTCCCAAGAGTAATCTAGGAGGGCACCCACTTATCCTAGGAAGACCTTGGCTAGCCATAGCTGATGCTTTTATTAGTTGTAGATATGGGGATATGTACATTTCTAATGGTAATTCGACAAAGAAATTCAATTTGTATCCTCCAGCAAAAGAAATTACAGAAGTAGGAGACAATGAATGGGTCGATGATGAGGACATTATACAACCTGTCTTTACCATTTCGGAAATTAGTGAGGATAGTCAAATTCTGAACACATTATAAAATTTTGAGACATCTTCAGAATATGACCCCACACAATTTTAGTTGGAATCTGACATAGAATATTTATCATCAAGACAAATGTCTCTTTACTCTATGGAAGAGTTTGGTAGTTCTACCATTGAGATTTTTCCAGAAAAAACATTGAATATTAACAAACAGTTGGAAAAGTCACAACAAGAAGAACTAACCAAAATCTTGCAAAAACATTCTACTGCATTTGCATGGGAGTATACCGACATGAAAGGTATTGATCCTAAGACTTGCATCCATCATATCTATATTGAGGAAAACAGTAGACCAATCAGACAACCTCAAAGAAGGATGAATCCAAATCTTAGGGAGATAGTGAAAGAAGAGCTCCGAAAACTACTCAATGTAAACTTCATTTATCCAATTTCAAATAGTCGATGGGTTTATCCTTTGGTTATAGTACCTAAAAAGAATGGTAAATGGAGGGTATGCATTGATTACAGGGAATTGAACAAAGCAACTTTGAAGGATCACTTTCCTTTGCCTTTTATCGATCAGGTATTAGACACATTAGCAAGTAAAAAGTACTTTTCATTTTTGGATGGTTTTAGTGGCTATAATCAAATTCAGGTAGCACCTGAAGATCAAGATAAGACCACATTTACTTGTCCATGGGGAACTTTTGTCTACCGAGTACTTCCTTTTGGGTTATGTAATGCACCTGCAACATTCCAAAGAGCAGTACTAGGAATTTTTTCTGATCTAATCCATGATTGTGTAGAGGTTTATATGGATGATTTTACAGTTTATGGTAATTCATTTGAAGAGGCATTAGAAAATTTGGAAAAGTTCTTATAAGATGCAAAGAAACAAACCTTTCATTAAGCCATGAAAAATGCTTTATGATGTTTACTGAAGGGATTGTTTTAGGACATCATATTTCAGGAGATGGGATTAAGGTTGATAGATCAAAAGTTGAAGTCATCTCCAAGTTGCCTATTCCATATTGTCAAAGAGATGTTAGAAGTTTTCTAGGATTTACTGGTTACTATAGAAGATTTATAGAAAACTTCACTAAAATAGCATCTCCACTCTTCAAATTGCTTACAAAAGAGTGTGAATTTAAATGGGATCCTGATTGTCAATCAGCCTTTGAAACTTTGAAAACAAGAATATCTGAAGCACCTATCTTGAGAGGACCAAATTGGAAACTCCCTTTCCATATTTCTACGGATGCTTCAGATACAGCTCTAGGAGCTGTGTTGGGTCAAAAAGATTTAGTTCCTTATGCCATTTATTATACCAATAAAAATTTGACTCCCACAGAGTTGAACTATACTGTGACTGAAAAAGAGTTTTTAGCTGTTGTTCATGCAATTAATAAGTTTAGACATTACATAACAAGCTATGAAACTTTTATTCATACTGACCATTCTGCAATTAGATATTTAATGAACAAACCTATTACTAATGGCAGAGTGACAAGATGGCTCTTACTTTTGCAAGAATTCAATATTACTATGTTGGATAGACCAGGAAAACAAAATACAGTAGCTGATTTCTTGTCTAGGATTCAGAATACTAAAGAAGATTCTCCTGTAGAGGATAAGTTTCCCGATGAATACTTGTTTGCAGTAACTATTAAGACTCCTTGGTATGCAGATATTGCTAACTATTTGGTTACAGGAAAACTGCCTTCACATTTATTTCCAAGTGAAAAACGAAAAATTATTCAGGAGAGTTCAAAATATTCATGGATTTCTAACGAATTGTTTAAAACAGGGCCAGATCTTGTGATCAGAAGATGTGTCAGGGAAGATGAAATGCCCGATATTCTTAAGGCATGTCATGATGAACCATGCGGCGGACACTTTGCGGACAAAAGGACGGCCTATAAAATCCTTTCCTTGGGATATTATTGGCCTTCCCTCTTCAAAGATGCAAAACAATATGTCAAAAGGTGTGATAGCTACCAAAGAGTAGGGAAACCTACCCTTTCAAATGAAATTCCATTGCAAACATAGGTACTCATTGAACCCTTTGAAAAATGGGCTTTAGATTTCATTGGACCTATTAATCCACCATCTAAGCAAAATAAGTATATATTGGTTTGTACTGATTATGTTACTAAATGGGTAGAAGCCAAAGCATTAGTATCTGCTACTAAAAATTTAGTTGTTCATTTTCTTTATGAGGATATTTTTACTCGCTTTGGTGTTCCAAGAGAAATTGTGACAGATCAGGGGAGCCAATTCACATCCAATTTGGTGGAGAAGTTGATGGAAGAATACAAAATTAAGCACAGAAGATCTACTCCTTACCATCCACAAGCAAATGGTCAAGTGGAGTCCACAAACAAAGTTCTTGAAAGTATCATCACCAAAACTGCTCATCTACATAGAAGAGATTGGGCAGAAAGGCTTCCAGAAGCCTTGTGGGCCTACAGAACTACATGGAGGAATACAACAGGACATTCTCCCTATGAACTTGTTTATGGGAAAGAAGTCTTGCTCCCCATTGAGTTCCAAATCAAGACCTTCAAGATAGCAGTTCAATTGGGGATGGACTTATCAGAAGCCCAAAAGCATAGAATGGAGCAGTTGAATGAGCTAGATGAGATCAGACAAGAAGCAATTTTAAGAACTGATCTAGTTCAATATCAAAGAGCTAAATGGCATGAAAAGTACATCAAAGAGAAGAAGTTTCCAGAAGGAGATTGGGCATTGTTATTTAATTCCAAGTTTAAAGATTTTCAAGGAAAATTTCAGACTCATTGGCTTGGGCCATATGAGATTGACAAGATCTTTAGCAATGGAGCGGTAAGAATCAAGACCATTGATGAGTTTCAAATTCCTCTTATTGTGAATGGCCACAGATTGAAAGTTTATCATAAGCCACTCTCAAAAGAGGATTTTGTCAAAGTGTTTCAAGAGAATTCTGCAATCAGGCTGGTACAGAAGAATTCTTCTTCTCCACCAGCCTAGCTTTTGTTCTTTTCAGTTTAAAAAAAAAAAAAAAAATTGTATAAGCCTGAAAACCAATCACTGATTGGCAGTCTTATACAAAAAATATAGGGTGAAAATCAGGAACACCTGACACTCTATATTTTCCAAAAAAAAAAATCTCTCTTTCATTTTACAAGTTTTGTGACCATCCACTCCATTCCATTCCACTTCATCCCACTTCATTTTCACTCCACTTCATTCCATTTCACTTCATTTTATTCCATTTCATCAATAAAATTATTTTTCATGACCATTTCCATCTAGTCATTTGTCATCCGTTCATGTTCATTCATCCAAATAATAGCTGTGTCAGTTTCCGCAGCTGACATCTGTTTCCGCAGCTGACACCAGTTTCCGCAGCCAGAAGCAGATTCCGCAGCTACCACTCTGTTTTCAAAAGAATGTATAGCCAGATGTTATTTCCATAATCATGAAATTAAATGCAGGTGAGAGGACCAAAAATAAAGACATGGAGCATTCAAGATATCAATGAAGAGCAAAAAATTGAAGACCAAGGAAAAAGGCAAAGATTCCAAGGTATGAGTAAAATTCATTTCAAATAGCATTGAAAACACATTTTTATATAGTTCTAAACCATAAGCTCCATCCATGATGTGCAATGATTATATTGAAAACTCCCGTAACCCTTTCACGATCTCCATATGATCCTCCCGCATTCATTCTCAAACGGTTCCATAATTAAACCCCGATCTTCACTCATACTCCAATATTCCACCGATGATAATGAGACGTAGTTGATTTGACCACGGACTCTTACAGCCGCATAAATCCATAGCCGTTGTTTAAACGTGCTCACATTTATTGTGCAGCCACCAAATTTCAAAACACTGCCGGATGTGTTATACTCTGTTAATCTCACAGCCGTATCTCTGCCGTGCTCACGAAACCCCTCTCTGTTCTGTCTCACTCCACTTCGTTCTCTATTATGCTATAGTCTGTATACCCACTCTC
>CM076576.1:359206096-359348021 GCA_034641835.2 Pinus albicaulis
TTTTATAATTGGATTTTAGGGGCTAGATATGAGTAGACGGTGGGACTTGTTTTGAAGAGGTGTCTTTTGAGGAATAAAGAGAGTGTTTCAAGGTAAACCACGGAGGGATCTGGGATAATTTGGGCTATGGGGTCAACTTTCTAGGCAAGCGAGCTAGGAAATAAGACTTAAAGATGCAAATGTACTAAGAGCGAGGTAGATTATCTTCAAAGGCTTTGAATAGGCTTTGTTGATGGAATGGGTGAAATATGAACAAAAGGGCACTTAAGAATCCTTAAGTTACAGAAATGAATATTGAAGGAGAGGATCAAACAGGGACATATAGCATTTAAGAATTCTATAGTCCGGTTATCAAGCAGAAAACATAATAATGCCAACTAGTAAAAAACGGGGAGCTTTTTATCACTAATCCTGTCTAAATTCTCCAAGTTGGTCATTAAAGATAGAAACACATTAAAATGAATGTATGGAAACTTTTGAAAGAAAAACAATGAAAACAAGAAAAAGACTAGACTTATCTGGTCAGCACAAGAATCCTGAGTTATGATGTCTTTAATCTCAATTCCAGTCTGCTGCTTTGCTAATTGACTCACACCAACTTCAATATATCCAGCAAAATGACTATAGTAGTCTTGATAAATTTTATTCCACACTGAATACTTCGAAAGATGAAGTATTTATACAAATAAATTGCTTTACAAAATATCTCAAAGTTTGAGATAATGTTTCAAGGAAAAATAGGAAATATAACATAAGAAGAGGGACAGCAGCAAAACAGTTTGCAAGCTGTTCTCTTTTACAATTAAATATAGAACTGATTATCCTAATCAAAATGATTTCATGATGTGTTGTGAGCATTGCTGGCATTGGATGCATTATCTCGTGGAAGATAGCTTGTAAATCACTCTTTCTTTTCACTTTTAATCACGATAATATTTATCTTTTGCTTTCAGTTCCTTTAGGTAATTGAAAATGACCGGCGGTAGAATTTGTCTTTTCTTGATACACTTTGACTCTTATACACTTTGACCCTGTGTTTTCACCCTAAGGTAAGAATGTGTTTTCTCAATAGTTTTATTTCACTCTTTTCCTATCAAATTCCACCTCTTTTTGAAGGTTCAATAT
Source organism: Pinus albicaulis (assembly GCA_034641835.2). Classification (NCBI taxonomy): domain Eukaryota; kingdom Viridiplantae; phylum Streptophyta; class Pinopsida; order Pinales; family Pinaceae; genus Pinus; species Pinus albicaulis. The sequence continues at coordinate 359,207,222 of CM076576.1, forward strand.
TCTTTCTTTCAATGTCTTTATCCTACTATCAGGGACATTTTGAGGTGATGACAACATCTTTGTAAGCCAAACTCCAGGATATTATTATCCTTTTGCAAACTCTTAATCTCATTTTCTTTAAGGTCATTTCTTCCATGGCTTTGACCAAGTCTGACGTCCTTGTTTCTACTCCTGCCTGTACCTGTGTAATTGAGGAATCAGCAGCAGACACATTTTTGGAAGATATTGATACTGCAGTTACTAATTTTCCTTGTGGTGTAAGATGTTCTGCAAGAGTTGATGGCACAGAAGTTCTTACAATGGGAATGACTATTGGAATAACCTCTTTAGCTTTCTTCAAGGCTTCATTCTCATTCATTAATGCTTGAGTTTGTTTTTCCATTTCTTGGAGTTGTGCAGTCATTTTCAAAGATAGTTGGCTCAGTTCGTCATTTTTAGTTTTATGCTAGAGGATATCCTTTGCCTGGGGGTTACCTGTTTCTTAGTCATTTTTAGCTGAACAAAGAAAGTTTAAACTATTTGCTAAGTTCTCTTTTGGAAATAAGGGGTTTGTTGAAGGATTTTTCAGGCAAACATAGACTCTAAGCAGGTTTCCGGATGATAAGAAAGGATTTTTAACGCACAGAGGATGGCTTAGATCAGGTTCAGCAGTGAAAATAATCTTGGAATGGCATTAATACCTTCTAACTGGAAAATGCGGATCCTGGAGAAAATTTGACAGGGTTTCCCCTGTATTTTGGAGGTTTTAGACTTCTTAGGATGGACAATTCAACTGAATTTTAAGATATGACAATTAAAATATGAATTGTCCCTTGAAATTGAAGTTTTTATGGATAGGATTGACAAAGAATACCTTTAAAAGGTATAATTTCGGTCGAAGGAGTTGCAGTTGTGCTTACAGTCTTCAATTCTACTGAATTAGGCTATTAGTGGTGATGGAGGCTCTCGGGAATGATTTGGATAGAAAAATGGCTTTTAAAATGGCAACTGGTTCACAGGAGGCTTGAAAATGGCATTGGGAGGCTTCGTAACGGGCTCACAATGTTTTGTATGGTATATACGTGAAATGTGATGGAAATAGGGTTTTGTGGAGGTTTCTTAGGTTAAATGGCACAAATAGGCAAAATGTGATGAAAAACATTAATTTTTAATATATTAAACCATAGTTCAAACCATAGTTCAATCATATTAACTGCAGGTTGGGTGGGAGCGGTTTTGGATTAGGCTTAGGTAGTTTTCGCGCGAGACTCAACGACGATAAGCTGAATTTAGCTTTTTGCACGCGATCCAGTTATATTATGACACGTCGACAACGGGTTGTTTGGGAAAAAAACCCATATCCCGTAATTTTTATAAAACATGGGTCGGGCACTTTATTTGCACGATATAAATTTCAGGCAGTCATATCTGACATCGGAAAGCGAACTGCCAAGATTTTAATGGAAAGATGTGGAAAAAGTGAAGTGGGAAAGGTGGGTGATCGCGTCCAATTTGAATCGTTGGATTTGCAAGGGATGATCGGACGAATAAGATGTAGTGCGATAATGAATGAAGGGATATGGGATGTCTCATCGCGTTTGACGAGAATCGTTGGATAAAATGGGTGTTGGAGATCGGAGGGCTGAAATTAACCCCGATAATGAAAAGGGATTTGGGGAGTTTATGTACAAAAAACAGACTTTTCATGGGATAAAGTGGTTGGGGAGGGTTTTAAAAGGGCTTGACCCATGGTTAATACTGCGGTAAGGGGATATATGTCGGGGGTAAGGGTTGAGTTATAATTTTAACCATGGGTAAATGGATTATGGGAAATAAACAAAGGGACGTGTTTTTTAAGTTTAGTTTAAACAAAACTTTGATATTTTTGTTTCAAACACAAAATAAAACATGTTTAAAGGTTTTTCACATATTTTTATTATATAGTAATCAAATCAAAATGATTTAACTACCATAGGAGGCGGGATTTTTATATAAAGATATATTTAGCCAAAGGGGTTATAAGGTGGGTATTTAATTTAAACATGTGGGAATTAATAACTTTGGCTAAAATTTTATTAATGGGTTTTTTGGGGTTATTATATAAAAGGGAGTTATATAATATAGGAAAAGGTTTTTTCTATAGGGAGTTAATATATAAGTTAAAATTAATATGAAAAGGGGACAAGGTATACTCAAAATACATAAAAATAACAATTAAAGTGACGTTTAAAAGGCAAATTTGCATCATACTAACCTTATCACTTTAACTTATGATAAAATGTAAATTTGAGGGTTTAATGTTTTCATGTGATGAAGGAAATTAGTCAAATTCGAATTAAAGTATCTTTAAGTAAAAATGAGGTTTTACTTAGGATTATTCATGGGAATGAATGCATGAAATGGAATACTGATGTGAGGTTGAGGGATTAATATAGACATTTAACATTTTCAACTAATCAGCCATATAGCCTTGGGTCCAGTCCCAACAAAATTCAAGGAAATTCCTTCAGCCTTTCTGACTGATAGCTTAGAATGCTTAATGGATATGGGAAGGGGAAGTTAGTTATTTGCAGCCTTGGTGAATAATATTTACATTGATTCTTTTCACCTTCTTCTACCTACCCAAATTACCATTCTAGCTTTTTTTCTTCCATTTTGATTTGGTGCATTTGTGCTAGCGACCTTTACAACACATTTTTTTTTTTTTAAATCAAATAAACTATCTAATTCTACACTTATTTCATCCAGGAATCTAGATTAAACTGTTGGATTCACTTTATTCTCTACCTAAATACAGAATTGTCATGATTAAACTGTATACTAATTCTTTATTCTCTATCTACAACATTTGAAATTGAAAAGTGACAAGTCAAGATTAAATTGTTCAACTCATCACAGACTATGGCATTTATTGACACTCTACCATAGTCAAAAGGTAAAAGTAGTGGCATTTATACTTGCACACTTTCACGTTTTTATTCATCTTTTTTCTTTTCTTTTGGGGTCTATTATTTTTTCTAAGTCCTTTGATTGTTCTTTTAGGACTTTTTTCCCTCTTTTTGATTTTTTGATTCTTTTTTTACAAAATATGTGAATACAACTTGCAAAAGGCAAAATATGTACAGATTTACAAAATTACCATCAGTGAAGTCAAAATTATGAATCCTATATTTATAGGTCACTAACATCGGCTTCACTTGGGGATGGCATTTACTTGTGAAATGTCAAGGACTCTGAGATCAGTAGCCTTATCCATTGTCTTTGGTGATCCTGTAAATGTCTTCTGTTTTGTGAAACAAATCATATTTAAGACATCTTATACTGCAAAGCTTAGGGCCTTCTCTTTCGGCTTCAACTTTGTAGATAAAATCTCCAATCCAGTTTACACAATGACTATGAATATTTACAATGATAAAGTAAATGATCTAACTATTGAGTGACTCTGTAGAATAGTAGTGTTTCAGCATCCTACCATTCACTGGTCCTTCTTGAAGTTCAGTTCCATCCAAATTCCTGATGAAAAAGGAATTATTACCTCTGTAACCATATATCACATAGGGTCCTTGCCATAGAAATTCAAACTTCCCATGTTTACCTTTATCCTCTCTTCGTGAATCCCATCTGAAAACTTGATCTCCTATGAAAAAATCATCTTCTCTAACCCTTTTGTCAATTTTTTTTTTTAGTTTTTCATTTAAAACTTGTGACTTTTCAAAAACTTCTTCTCTGGTTTATTGGAGATGTATGGTTTCATTGATTCTTCGTTGAATATCATTTGTTTCCACCTGTGATTCCTAGATAATCTTCATAACTGGGACTCCAAAGGAAGAAGGGAAAACTGCATCTGTACCATAAACAATCTGATAAGGTGAAGTTCCAATAGACTTTTTTGCGGTAAGTCTATCAGCCCAAAGGGCATAGACTAGCTTTTTGTTCCATGTCTTTTTGTTCTCTTGGAGTAGTTTTTTGATGATGTTGATTAAAATTTTGTATGAAGACTCAGCCAAACCATTACCTTGGGGATAATATGTTGTGGAATGACCTAAGGTAATATGGTATTTATGACATAAAGCAATCATTTTCTTGGATTTGAAGGCAACGACATTATCTGTGATAATTTTATGGGGGCATCCAAATCTTGACAGAATATTACTTTCTAGAAAAGAGATTATTACTGAAACTGTAGCTTGCCTAGTTGGAATGGCTTATATCCACTTAGTGAAATAATCAGTAGCAGTTAGAATCCATTTGTGTTGGCCTGATGATGGAGGATGAATTTGACCTATGAAGTCTAACCCCCATAGTTGAAATGGTTTTTTAGTGGATATTGGTTTAAGAGGTAAAGGTAAAAGTTTCTTCTTTCCTTGAAAAATTTGGCATTTGTGGCAAGAAATGACAAAATTTTTAACATCAGAAAATAAAGTTGGCCAGTGAAAACCAGCTCGTAGTATTTTGTCTGTTGTACTCTTCCAGTATAGGTGGCCTCCACAGTCACCTGCATGAAATTCCTCAAGAATTTTGTCTGCCTCAGATTTCAATAAAAAAATTAGTAAAATCCCAGTACTTTCTTTCCAATAAAGTGCATTATTCAAGATACAAAACCTCATTTCTTTCTATTTGATGAATCTTTCCTTGCTTTTTGTTAGCCCGGGAGGAGCTTGTAAATGTGTTAGTACAAAGATGATATCAGAGTACCATGGTGAGTCTAGATAGGCCTTATTGATCAATGGAGTCGCCATCTCCTCCTGTTCATCTATTTGAGAAATGAATTTAATATCTAAGGTATTGCAATTTGATTCAGCCATCAACCTGGCTAAACCCTGTCCTTTAATGAGCTTAGTTGGTTTTATTTCCAGATCGTATTCAAGGATAGTGGCTATCCACTTTCCTCTTCTACTATCAGGTCCATCTTGTGTCAAAATATCTTTAATTACTGCATTAGGGACATATGCAATGATGTGTGAATGAAGTATATAAACTTTGAAATATTTGATGGCTTTAACTAGGGCCAAAGCCTGTTTTTCCATTATATCGTATTTCAGGGGTGCATCTCTGAGGGATTTACTAAAAAATGAAATTGGCTATTCAAAACCTTCATCATTTTTCTGCAGAAGAACTGCAACTATAGTGTGTTCATATGCAAAGGAAAATATTATGAAATCTTTTGTATAATCTGGGCTGATGAGGACTGGTGCTTTTGTTAAGGCCTATTTTATGTATTCAAAATATTGTTTGGCCTTTATTTTCCATTTTATTGAGGAGTCCTTTGTAAGCATATTATTGAGATCTTTTATGATTTCAGCCAGATTAGAGATGAATCTTCCTAAAAAATTAATTTTACCCAGGAATGCTTGAAGTTCTTTTATGTTCCTTGGTGGTTGAATGTTTAAAATGGCTTTAATTATTGCAGGGTCTATTCTAATGCCTTCTTTTGAGATAATGTGACCTAACAGTTTTCCTTCTTCCAGTCCAAAAAGAGTCTTTTTAGGATTAAGAGATATACCATATTTTCTACATTTCATAAAAACTTGTCTCAGGTGATCTAAGTGTTCATCATTTGTTTTTGAAAAAAAATTAATATCATCAAGATAAATAACTAAAAATTCATGGATCTCCTTAGCAAAGGAAATATCCATGGCCCTTTGAAATGTAGCTCCTGCATTTTTTAACCGAAAAGGAATTTTCACATACATGAAAGTGCCCCATGGAGTAGTAAATATAGTTTTAGTTTGATCATATTTATGAACTAGAATCTGATTGTAACCAGAGAAACCATCTAGTAAAGAAATTCTTGAAGAACTGCCGCCCTTTACAAAATATGATCCATTTTTGGCAAGGGGTAATTGTCTTTCAAGGATGCTTTATTAAGATTTCTAAAGTCTATGCATAGTTGAATTTCTCCTGTTTTCTTTCTGGTGGGCACTAAATTAGATACCCAGTCAGAATATCTGACTGGTGCAATTATTTGTGCATCAAACATTCTTTCAACTTCTTTTTCAATTAAAGGTAACAAAAATAGATTAATCCTTCTAATTTTTTGTTGAAAAGGCTTTTGATTTTCTTTCAAAGGAATTTTATGCTGGATTATGTCTGTGTTGTAAGTTTTCAAGTCTTCGTAACTCCATGCAAAGACATCTTGATATTCTTTCAAGAGTTCTATGTATTTGACCTTTTCTTCAGATGATAAGGATTTTGATAGTTTGATTCTTTTTGGTTTTTCATCTGTCCCTAAGTTATGCTCTTCTATATCAGACTTGACTGGTTCCATTTTTGGCCTTTTGGGCACATCATTGGAATCGAACAAGTCTTCTAGGGGAGTTAAACCTCTGGGTGAAATTTTATTCTTTAAATCAATCAAATCTGTTTCATCTTCCATCAATTACTCTATATCTAATTTTATAGTCACTCTGAGTAAATATAGTAGGCTTATCAAAATTATGTACATCTAAATTATCTAAATCATCTATTTGACCAAAATTTGAATCTATATCACAAGGTGAATCTATATTACAGTCATTATCGATTTGGAAATGTTGAAATTCTTGCTCATTGTTCAAAAAGTGATAAATTTGCTCATCTTCCGAGAAAATTTGCCAATATTTGACATTATCTGGAACAGTAGGCATGTGTTTGATTTCAGCAGTGTATTTTTGTAATGGTGAAAAAGGAAATTTACAACTGCTAGCAAAGGTTGCTAAACAATGGGCTTGTATGTTCTGTTTTCTAGGGATGATACCAAACTTTTATTCTAACAAATCATCAAGAAAATCCAATATTGTTTCTCTGTATCTTGCAAGTCTGGGCTTATGAACTGAGTATTCTGCATTTATTTGTTTGATAACTAGTTAATAATCTCCCATGACCATTATTATTTTCCCTCCCATTTTTCTAATAATTTGCAAACCTAAGATTAAAGCTTTGTATTCAGCCATGTTATTGTTGCATTTGAAATTCAATCTAAAAGCATGTCCTTCAAAATGGCTTGTTTCAATATTGGTAATCCATACACTTGCTCTAGCTCCAAATTTATTAACAGATACATCAAAATATAAATGCCATAAACCTTCATAACTGATGTAATCATCCATTATTTTAAGTTTCTTATCAATGAGCTCAGTTGGATTTTCATTATGATCAGAGTTACTGAGAATAAAGGAATCAAGATCAGTAGGAGTGGAATAGACTGGATAATTTGTAGGCCTGTCAGTAGTACTGATCATGAACTTCATCAAGGTGTCTCTGTAAAGCCTTTTGGGTTGTCCAAATACTGAGATAGTGGCATAACTCATGTCAAGTTGTAGAGATCCCTGCAACTTTGCTCCCCATGATTGAGAAAGAAGCATGCCATACTTTGATGGGATGTTAGCTACTACAAAATCCATGATCATGCTTTTACCAAGATATTGGACTAGATTTCCACACAGATCTTTAATCAAACCTATGCATTGGACTTTGGATGAATCAAATGAAAAAAGCTCCTTATAAGGTCTAGTTATGTCTAGATGCAGGGTTTCCATTATAGCTCTAGGCATTAAGTTGCGGGAAGCTCTAGTATCTAGCATACCATTGTGCGATATCTGATCATGTACAGTAAGACTTACATAAAATGGAGGTACTGACCCATATGAATGCTTTCCATCTACATTGGGACCAAAAATTAATTTAGGCCTATCTTCATTCATGTTAATTGTATCTTCATTTTCATTCACATTCAATGCTTCAGAAATCATAGATCTATACAAGTTATTGTTAACTAATTCAAATAATGGAACAACTATCTTTAACTTGGATAGTTCAGATTGCATGTTAAATTTTGGCTGAGATTTGATGGCTTGAATTACTTCGTCTTTTGGAACTATGGTTTGTGATGATTTTTCTTGTGTAATTGCAGTTTTACCTTTGGTTTGAGCTTTTCTCTTGTCTTTTGTTTGAGTTTCTTGGTTTCTGCTATCTTTAATTGTTTTTTCAAGAATAGTTTGAGAGTTAACAAAAGTTTTATCAGTTTTAGGATTCTCAACAGAAGATTTAGGATTTGGGTTAGCTGTATTTTTTCTTGGCTCATTGACTGTTGCTAAATTGGTGGTTTTTTGGTATTATCCTTTTGGGCATCTTTGGAATATTGAGCCACCTCATCAGTAATATCTACAACCTTTGGGCTTTGCTATTTTTTAGGACTGGATGGGTTCAAACCTTGTTTATTCTCTTTAGGAAGAATATGTAAAAAAAAATTTTTTAGGAGCCTCAGTCTTCTTTTTGTTTTGTTCTTGTTGGGTTAGAGCATTGTTCTTTATAGCAGGTTCATTGGTTTTCTTGCTCTTAAGGTTGTATTGGCTGTGAATTTCATTGATTGCGAAATCGTAACCTTGTTTATAACCAAAGGATTCTCTAGATTCTACTTTGAACTGTTGAAGCTCAAAGAGTTCCTGGTCCTCCTGAGTGAGCAAAATTGTATTGTTTTCATCAATCCCCATAACTATGTGGATGTCTTCCTCCTCCTCAACATTTTTTTGTGAAGTTTCTGTAAAATTTTCTTGGAATGGGGTTCTTATGTTCTGATCTGGGGAAGGTTCTTTACCTTTCCCAGGATTGTTGTTTTTCTTGTAGTTGGGATTCCTAATTTGGGATTGATTTTCCCATTGTGGTTTCCTTTCGATTTGATATAGTATCTCAACTACTTTTTCTAATGCTTTGGTAATAAAATCAAACTTACCATCTAAGTGTGAAGCTTCCTCTTTGATAGTTACCCTTCTTTCATTTCTCAATATAGCTTTCCTAGCAAGTATATTGATTTCTACACCTACAATGTTTTGTTGCATTTGTTCTAGGGTATTTGCATCCATTTCTCTAACTTGGTAAGCCATGTCTACATCAAAACAATCAGGGAATTTGAGTAGCACGAAATACGAAGTGGGTTTAAGGTCTGCAGGAATGGCATTGTAAACAATGTTGCATCTGGTGCAAAAGTCTTGGACAAACTCATTGGGGGCTCTCTTAAAAGCATCAAACTCAGACAGTATTTGCATAGGATTTTTCTTTTTCTCCCATTTATTTAGGAAGGCTCTATGGAATGCAGCTAGGTCTGCTATGCTTCCAGCACCTAAACCTCTAAACCATGTTTTCACTTCTCCAGTTAAGATTTGTGCAAATAATCTCATTTTGACATCAGACTCATCATTTCATAAATCTCCCAAAAATCATTCATTCTATTAATATGCTGTTGTGCTGTGATCTGTGAAAAATTATCAAACAGTGGAATGTATTATTGGTAAATTTGGGGCATGTCATGGATATTTTGTGGTAAGACCAAGGGAGCATATATGGCTACCATGGCTTGGATGTAATGGACCGAGTGAATGATGGATATATTACTTTACGTTGCAAGGGCAGCTCAAGGATGAATGGATCTGTTGATGAACTAGCAGTGGATTGGGGATATGATGAATATATGATTATATGGTGTAGAGGCAATTCAAGGTTTATAGGCTCTTGAGGTGAACTGACAGTAGAATCTGTAAATGAAGTGGCAGCATACAGAGTTGAATCTGATGTTGGAAAGACTGTGGTGTATAGTTTAGAAACTGGGGGTTAGAATTGAGACAAAAAATTGGCTAACTTACCAACTTCTTCAATGTATTTAATTTTTGTAACATTTCCCCTTTTTACTGGACTTTGACTTTAAGTTTTGTCAGATTTAGTAGGAACATAAATAATTTTGTGTTTTTCACTCACATAAGAAGTAAAAACTGGATCTAAAACAATTTCCTTTAAATTAGATTCAGATTTGGTTCTAAACAGAGATTTTTCAAACATTAAATCAAATTCAATGTTTGATAAGCTTACTAATTCTTTGGGTAAAGAATCAGCTCTTTTCAGGCGTACTTCAGTCTCTGAACTAACAATTTGTTTTTTCTTTTTTCCTATCTGGTCCGAATTGTCTACTATATCTGGAGGATTAGGATCAGGGTTGGATCTAGTGTAATAGACTTTCTTGGGAGCCAGAATGATTATTGGGTAAATACCCACAACCTTTAAAATTAATCTTAAAGTAGAAAAGATATATTTACAAATCTTCCTCCAAGATTAAACTTAAAACTAGATAGTGGTTATTCCCCGGTATGGTCGTCAATATGTTATCACCCTAGTAATTCTCAGTTTGTGGGATGAGGATTTTTTGTAGTTAAGAAAACCAGGGGTAACCAAGAACCGCTTTTAGAATTCAGGATCTAGCCTTCCTGAGTCCTGGAGAGGGATCTCTCCTAAAGATTTAGCTTTGTTTTATAATTGGATTTTAGGCTAGCTATGAATGGACAGTGGGACTTGTTTTGAAAGTGTGGTGGGAATAAAAAGTGTTTCAAGGTGAACGAAAAATTGATCTACCAGACCATTGGGCTATGGAGTCAACTTTCTAGGCAAGCAGAGCCTAGGAAATAAGACTTAAGGATGCAAATGTACTAAGGGTAGGGTAGATGACCTTCAAAGGCTTTTAATAGCCTTTTTTGATGGAATGGGTGAAATCTGAACAAAAGGGAAATTAGGAATCCTTACGTTACATAAATTAATATTAAAGAAATGAATAAAATAGGGACTTAGAGTAATTAAGAATTCTATAGTCCGGTTATCAAGCATAAAACATAATCATGAGCAACTAGTAAAAACCAGGGAGCTTTTAATTACTAATCCTGTTTAAACCTTCCTAGTTAATCATTTAAGGTAGAAACACATTAAAATGAATGTATGGAAACTTTTAAAAGATAACACAATGAAAACAGGAAAAAACTAGACTTATCTGGTCAGCACAAGAATCCTATAGTTATGATGTCTTTAATCTCAATTCCAGTCTGTTGCTTTGCTAATTGAATCACACCAACTTCTATATATCCAGTAAAATGAATACAGTAGTCTTCATAAATTTTATTCCACACTGAATACTTCGAAAGATGAATTATTTATACAAATAAATTGCTTTACAAAATATCTCAAAGTTTGAGATAATGTTTCAAGGAAAAATAGGAAATATAACATAAGAAGAGGGTCAGCAACAAAACAGTTTGCAAGCTGTTCTCTTCTACAAGAAAATATAGAACTGATTATCTTAATTAAACTGATTTCATGATGTGTTGGGAGCATTGCTAGCATTGGATGCATTATCTTGTGGAAGATTGCTTGTAGATTACTCCTTCTTTTCACTTTAAATCCTGATACTTTTTGTCTTTTCTTTTCACTGTTTCACTGTTGTAAGTGAAAATGACCAGCAGTAGAATTTGTCTTTTACTGATACACTTTGACTCTGATACACTTTGACCCTATATTTTCACCCTAAGGTAAAAATATGTTTTTCTCAATGGTTTCCCTTCTCTTTTCCTGTCAATTTCACCTCTTTTTGAAGGTTCAATATTCTTTCTTTCAATGTCTTTATCCTCTGCTCATGACCTTTTGAAGTGATGACAACATCTTTGTAAGTAGACTCGAGATATTATTAGCCTTTTGCAAACTCTTAATCTCATTGTTCTTTAAGGTCATTTCTTCCATGGATTTGACCAAGTCTGACGTCCTTGTTTCTACTCCTGCCTGTACCTGTGTAATTGAGGAATCAGCAGCAGACACATTTTTGGAAGATATTGATACTGCAGTTACTAATTTTCCTTGTGGTGTAAGATGTTCTTCAAGAGTTGATGGCACAGAAGTTCTTACAATGGGAATGACTATTGGAATAACCTCTTTAGCTTTCTTCAAGGCTTCATTCTCATTCATTAATGCTTGAGTTTGTTTTTCCATTTCTTGGAGTTGTGCAGTCATTTTCAAAGATAGTTGGCTCAGTTCGTCATTTTTAGTTTTATGCTAGAGGATATCCTTTGCCTGGGGGTTACCTGTTTCTTAGTCATTTTTAGCTGAACAAAGAAAGTTTAAACTATTTGCTAAGTTCTCTTTTGGAAATAAGGGGTTTGTTGAAGGATTTTTCTGGCAAACATAGACTCTAAGCAGGTTTCCGGATGATAAGAAAGGATTTTTAACGCACAGAGGATGGCTTAGATCAGGTTCAGCAGTGAAAATAATCTTGGAATGGCATTAATACCTTCTAACTGGAAAATGCGGATCCTGGAGAAAATTTGACAGGGTTTCCCCTGTATTTTGGAGGTTTTAGACTTCTTAGGATGGACAATTCAACTGAATTTTAAGATATGGCAATTAAAATATGAATTGTCCCTTGAAATTGAAGTTTTTATGGATAGGATTGACAAAGAATACCTTTAAAAGGTATAATTTCGGTCGAAGGAGTTGCAGTTGTGCTTACAGTCTTCAATTCTGCTGAATTAGGCTATTATTGGTGATGGGGGCTCTTGGGAATGATTTGCAGAGAAAAATGGCTTTTAAAATGGAAACTGGTTCATAGGAGGCTTGAAAATGGCATCGGGAGGCTTTGTAACGGGCTCACAGTGTTTTGTATGGTATATACGTGAAATGTGATGGAAATAGGGTTCTGCGGAGGTTTCTTAGGTTAAATGGCACAAATAGGCAAAATGTGATGAAAAACATTAATTTTTAATATATTAAACCATAGTTCGAACCATAGTTCAATCATATTAACTGCAGGTTGGGAGGGAGTAGTTTTGGATTAGGCTTAGGTGGTTTTCACGCGACTCAATGACAGTAAGTTGAATTTAGCTTTTTGCACGTGATCCAGTTATATTATAGCACGTCGACAACGGGCGGTTTGGGAAAACAACCCATATTCCGTAATTTTTATAAAACATGGGTCGGGCACTTTATTTTCACGATATAAATTTCAGGCCGTCTGATCTGACATCGAAAAGAGAACGGTCAAGATTTTAATGGAAAGATGCGAAAAAAGTGAAGTGGGAAAGGTGGGTGATCGCGTTCAATTTGAATCGTTGGATTTGCAAGGGATGATCGGACGGCTAAGATGCAACACGATAATGAATGAAGGGATATGGGATGTCTCATCACGTTCGACGAGAACCATCGGATAAAATGGGTGTTGGAGATCGGAGGGCTGAAATCAACCCCGATAATGAAAAGGGATTTGGGGAGTTTATGTACAAAAAACAGACTTTTCATGGGATAAAGTGGTCGGGGAGGGTTTTAAAAGGGCTTGACCCATGGTTAATACTATGGTAAGGGGATATCTGTCGGGGGTAAGGGTTGAGTTATAATTTTAAACATAGGTAAAGGGATTTCGGGAAATAAACAAAGTGATGTGTTTTTAAAGTTTAGTTTAAACAAAACTTCAATATTTTTTTTTCAAACACATAATAAAACATGTTTAAAGGTTTTTCACATATTTTTATTATATAGTAATGAAATCAAAATGATTTAACTACCATAGGGGGCGGGATTTTTATATAAAGATATATTTAGCCAAAGGGGTTATAAGGTGGGTATTTAATTTAAACATATGGGAATTAATAACTTTGGCTAAAATTTTATTAATGGGTTTTTTTTGGGGGTTATTATATAAGAGGGAGTTATATAATATAGGAAAAGGTTTTTTCTATAGGGAGTTAATATATAAGTTAAAATTAATATGAAAAGGGGACAAGGTATACATAAAATACATAAAAATAACAAGTAAATTGATGTTTAAAAGGAACATTTGCATCATACTAACCTTATCACTTTAACTTATGATAAAATGTAAATTTGAGGGTTTAATGTTTTTATGTGATGAAGGAAATTAGTCAATGGGAATTAAAGTATCTTTAAGTAAAAATGAGGTTTTACTTAGGATTATTCATGGGAATGAATGCATGAAATGGAATGATGATGTGAGTTTGAGGGATTAATATATACATTTAACATTTTCAACTAATCAGCCATAGAGCCTTGTGTCTGGTCCCAACAAAAGTCAAGGAAATGCCTTCAGCCTTTCTGACTGATAGCTTAGAATGCTTAATGGATATGGGAAGGGGAAGTTAGCTATTTGCAGCCTTGGTGAATAATATTTAGATTGATGCTTTTCACCTTCTTCTACCTACCCAACTTACCATGCTAACATTTTTTTCTTCCATTTTGATTTGGTGCATTTGTGCTAGCAACCCTTACAACATTTTTTTTTCTTTTGAAATAAAATAAACTATCTAATTCTACACTTATTTCATCTAGGAATCCAGATTAAACTGTTGGATTCACTTTATTCTCTACCTAACTACAGAATTGTCATGATTAAACTGTATAACAATTCTTTATTCTCTATCTACAACATTTGAAATTGAAAAGTGACAAGTCAAGATTAAAGTGTTCAACTCATCACAGACTATGGCATTTATTGACACTCTTCCATAGTCAAAAGGTAAAAGTAGTGGCATTTATACTTGCACACTTTCATGTTTTTATTCATCTTTTTTTTTTTCTTTTTTCTTTTGGGGTCTGTTATTTTTTCTAAGTCCTTTGATTTTTCTTGTAGGACTTTTTACCCTCGTTTTGATTTTTTTTTTTTTTTTTTACAAAATATGTGAATACAACTTGCAGAAGGAAAAGTATGTACAGATTTACAAAATTACCATCAGTCAAGTCAAAATTATGAATCCTATATTTATAGGTCACTAACACAACCATCCGATCAGGAGGGTTGTGTATATAGTCATGACAAACTAGATCGTCTCGCGGCCTTTATGTCATCAGAGAAAACTTAGGGTCTTGTGCTTTGTCTCGACCCGACCAAGTAAAAATTTAGGCATGTGAATAAATGAGCTAAAGTCGAGCATGAAAGAAAGTCGTCTGATTACCAGCTGATGATGGAAGTTGTTAACATGCATGAGAGAAACCACCAATAATGACAATGGTTCTCTAGGTATAGGTAGTAAAATCCACGAAATGTGAAAAATGAACTAGATTCGAACATCTGAAAAATCACCCTATCGAAGGCCAATTATGAGAAATTTTCGTCGAATGTGAAGAACTTGCCATTGAGGCATGCAAGATCTAAGGTATCATTAGGGAGTATTTGGACCGACTTCCTCGATAATGAGCTGAAGTCGACAGTAAGTGATCGGTCGAAGGAGGGAAATAATTTTTCCAACATCATCAACATGAGACAAAGGAAAAAGATGATAGTGAATCAAGACTAAACAGAGGACCAGGGGTTGAAAACTGCAGAAGGGACTTCTTCTTAACATATTGGTGACACGAGTCTGGAATCTGGCAGTATTTGACATCAAGGGATCTGAGGTCATGGTGACAAGGCAAAGAGAAGATGAGAGGTCAAAATGGATAACCCAAACCCATGGAGGCAAAGTGATGAATGTGGGATGTTCCCAAACTGACACGAACTGCAGCCATGTGTCAAGTTCAACAGTGACGAATTGCCGATGCAACTGACAACTAGTTCCATTTCCCCCCACCATTTATAGCAAGTACCCGAATTATTTTTGGAAAAAAGCTTGAAGTGGATAGCATATGATTTTCATGTAAGTTTGTGCTTCGGAAAAATCCATCCTAGGACATTTTACGAGCCCTAGGATGGAGGAACTCGGTATAAATGTCATGGTGATGGTTCCATTTTCATTTAGATTTAACGAGTCTGAAAAAGGGAAAACTTGACGTCTTTTCATATTTAGAGAGTTTGAAAAGAGGTGAAAAGAAAACTCCAGATGATCCTTTTCATAAATAGTTCGTCATACCTAAAAAGGTAGAAAATAAAATATGAGAGAACCTCTTAGTCACGATTGACTAAGGTATTCCTTTTTCGTAACTAGTTTATCCTAGCCCGAAAAATGGGTAAACGCATATTGGGTAAATGATGTGTTGTAGCCTTTAACGAGTTCAAAATGACGAGAGATCAATAATATTTTCATGTTTTGAGAGTGAGAAAAGGGCTGAAAGTTGACTCCTCCTAGAGGAATGAGTGGCATTAAGGGTAGAAACTAGTTCCGATGATGGTGGAATAGCTCAGAACATGTAAAGGTCAAGAGGTTGGCTAACAAGACCACTCATTGCAGTGGTTCTTCAGGAATGGGTAAAAAAATCAAGTGAAAGCATATGATCGGCCGAGGGGATAGCGACAATGGAATGGGAAAACCAAGGTTCATATGGAAAAATAGGCTGATAAAATGGAAATCATGAAAGGTAAAATGTGAATGGTTTCATTTTTACACAAGCTTGAAACCTTTTAGAAAAATATGCGTGAAACTGGTTTCAATTTTACACAAGCTTGAAATGGAAACAAACTATGCTTGAAATAGGTTTGCATGCCCCCAGCATGTTGACTCAATTCGAGGTACATACCCCCGAAGCTTCAGTGCATTTTTTTGAGAGGACCTTCCAGTTACTAACATATGGATGGAGTGAAGGTTCAATTACGAGATCAGGAGAAAGACTCGACTGAGATTTAACGAGGTTGAAACCTTGAAAGAACTATCCTCACGACACCTTGGCTGATTTAGAGAGCCTCAAAGAAGATAATAACTATGCTATCAATAGTTTGTTTCATTTTTTAAGGAGATTGACACAAGAAAATGAACTATACTCCGATGAGCTGATCAAGACATATAAAAAGTCATGACTTCCACGAGGTTCCCATCTGATGGGAGAACAACATCTCAGAAATCACGATCTAATGCCCTCGGAAGATGATACATGATGAAACTATCACTGGATGAGGGTAGTGAGCAAGCAGATACATAATTAATCTATGGCGAGGAATATATCACCGACAGGTAAGAACCAGGAAAGGACGATGGTAGGCCAGATGTCACATTAGGAAAAAATAATGAAAGTTGATCAATGCTCACGATCCGACCTTCGTGTGCAAAACAAATCATGTGGAAGAGGGATGAGACAAGCGATCCCATGTCATAACCGTAGTGACACCAGAGGAGTAAGTTAAAATCCAAAGGACCTTGGACAACCAGCTCGTCTATATAGACAATATTTCCCCCCAAACTAATAGGTAAATTCCGAAGGATCCCTAATGGTTGACTGGTTCCTTTGTTAAAAGCTAATAGATTTTGAGTAACAGGCACAAGTTGAGGAGACCTAAAAGCTTGCCAAATAGTTGAGGATATAATAATAACTGAGGTGCCTTCATTTATAATCATGCCTAGTACGACCATATCGCAGGCCTATAAGGTGATCTCAAAGGGCACATAAGAAGGAAGACGGTATCCTGCAAATCAAATCCAATCAAAGGAAGCGGCCAAACGACATGGAGGGGGTGTCATATGAATAAAAGGATTATCCCCCTACATTACGGGAGTGGAAAGACCATCCTTCTAAACTCTAGGAACTAGAGAAGGAGGATCATTTTCAGGAATTGTGGTGATGGGAGTCGGAGGATCACGCTCATGGATCATGGAAACAGGAGGATCGTCCTCCGATCCTGGAAAATAAGGGGAAATAGAAAGAAGCTAACTGGGATGAGACCCACTCTTGACGAAAAATACTGTTGGATGGATAAGTCATTCTTTCTGACAAGACATACCTCCCAAGTGTCCTATGGACAACTAGCAACAAATAGACAAAAAAAAACTATTTTCTCTAGATAATATTCGATTCAGAATTAGCTACAACAGAGGTTTTGAAGACCTACCTGTAGTCTAGCGCTATTCGTAATGATCTTCTTTCCAGTTTCTTGAAAGAGTCATCTTCAAAGATCTGCAATCACAAACATGGAAAAAATCAATAGCACCTGCATAGTATAAACTAATTCACGAATCATATATCTATCAAGATGATCAAGGAATTCAAGAAATAAGCTAATTAGTTAAATAAATCATTGATAAAACATGATAAACAAGCTACTTAATTAAATAACTCATTGAGAAAACATGATTCATTCATATTACTTTTGATGACGAAAGAACCTTACAACCATGGCCGCCTTGATGTCGTACAGGTCTTCATGGGGTCCAGAACAGGCGTTTCCTTTACTCTGACAAGATTTGCACTATATCAGCTAAAATTCACATGGGTGTGTAATCATTCCCATATAATGATCAATTAAGACAGTCTGAGTCTCTACAACATTTCTCCTCAAAAATTCCCAAAGTCTAACTCCCTTTGAAGCTGCACTATGGCTTCAATTTATAGGAAAAGAGAGGAGGTTACAGCTCCACATAAGAGGGGATAGAATGCTCTTTTCAAGGGATTGAGCTCCATAAATCAAGGGGTAGGCTCCCATAATGGAGGAATGAACATACATGATAGGAGTGCACCTTCGACCAGATAATTGCTTCTAGAAGCTTCCAGATTTGACTGTTGGGCTTCTAAATGTTACTTTCTGCCTTTATTTTACCTTTTACAGGGGTCCGCACCCTTAATGAAGAAAAAGTGCATTTAGCTCCGCATGCTTTAAAACAAAAAGGTGTGGCACCACAGGTAATGTTAAGAGAAAGTGTGGTACAAGTGTAATTAAGATTTTTATGAGCTTTTCTCTCAATTTATAAGCTTGATTTTAGGAACTTCGATGTTGTAGACTTCTAAGAGAGTACTAAAATTTCATGGTGACAAATTTCAGTGTAACAAATTTCCCCCTAAAGTGTGAAGTATGAGAGCATTCAAAGAGTGATGTGCTTTATCATTTCAAGGATTAGCCTGTGGACACCCCAGTCGGAACCCTGTAAAAAAATTCAATGCAAAACATATATATATATATATATATTATCACTGAGGTAGGCATTCCCATACTCAGATCAAAAACTAACTAAACTTGTTCTGATACAGAAATGATTTTAATATTACATCAATATTTTAGACACAGCATGGACGCAGCCATCTGTAATGAATAGTCTATTGCATAATGAATAATAAAAATCCTCGCAGCCTGGATGGTGGAAACTAGATCGAGGGTCTTGATTTTTGTTTCCCGAACTAGTACGATTCTATCCATGTGATTAAATGTGTTGATGTCAAACATGGTAGAATCCACTTGACTACCATTCAATGATGTGAATTGTTAACAAGTGTGAGAGAAACCACCAATAATGACAATGGCTCTCAAAATACTCAGTACAATCCATGAAATTTGAATAAGTGATCCGAAGTCGAACATTTCACGGAATCTTTGGATCGAAGGTCAATGATGCAACCTGTCGTCGAAAGCGAGAAACCTGCCTTTAAGGCATGCAGATTCCAAGGTACTGACGGATTCTAGATTAACTTCCCAAATGATGAGCTGTTGTTGATAGAAAGTGATTCGTCGTAAGCAAGGTCACGACGTGAAACCATAGATCAAGTTTTGAAGAAATTTTTTGCAAGGACTGAATCAGGGATGGTCAACGTGAATGGAGACAAATGTTTGCAGATGAATGGTTTTTTTGACTGTCCTCTTGAAAACATAATGACACTGCATATGCTTTGGTAACAATTTCCCTAAGCTAATACCCAGAAACCGGCTGAAGACCTTCAATGTGGTTTGATTAACTGATAGGCAAAGGATTCTCCCAACCCAGGTAGAAGTGTTACAAAAAATGTCATGTTCAAGAGTGGTATACTGATTTTAAATCAAAGTGCAACAAATGAATTCATTTTCTCTCTTTTCCTCCACCATTTCTGGCAAGTACCTCTTTATTTTTGACAAGCTTGAGGAGGATAACATTTGCTTGTTTATAAGCTCATCCTTCGGATGAGTCCAACTTAGTTTAAAATCGAACCCTAAGAAGGAGTGGTTCGTTCCTATTTTTAATTTACAGGTCCTTTACTGTTATATTTTAACAAGTCCAGTATAGGAGAAACTCGGTTTTTTTTCATTTTTAGGGAGTCAGAAGAAAAAACTTAAGAAAAATCCTTGGGTGTTCTTTTTCGTAATTTTAGTCTCTCGGGCCTAAAAAAGGATAAAATAATGCGGGAGAGAATTCTATTGACTATGATTAGTCAACGTATACCTTTTTCGTAAATAGTCCATTTCAGTCCAGAAAAGGGGTAAACTTATACTAAAGGGAAGACTGTTCGTTCGCTTTAACCAGTTCGAATAGTCAGGTACTCGACAATCTTTTCATATTTAGAGAGTTTGAAAAGGGCTAAAAAGAGGACTCCATGGTTTCGCTTTTTCATAAATTTTCAAGAGCCCGAAAAAGTGATAAAAGTATACTCTTCGTCAAAAATGACCATTTTACCCGAAAAATCTAGTATTCTTCACAAAAACTCAAAAAATTAGACGTACCTGCTTTTAATAAAATAAAAATATTTTGAAAAACCATCTTTTTAAAGTGAAAAATAAACAAAATTAAATTTCATTTATTCGAAAAAACTTATAAAAAGAAGTTTTTCAAATTCATTTTTACCATTGAGTTCAGAGTGAAAATTTGAGAGCTTTTTGCAAAAAATGCTCCAGAGAAGATTCTAGACAAATCGACTGTTCAAATCGAAAACTGTCTGCTCCATGTAATCCACATTCTCCTTTCCTTGCTTTTCATCCATTCATTTCCTTAATTTAGGGTTTAAAATTCATTTTTGGAGAAGAAATAGGTTCAAAATTCCGCTCACGGGGGTCCGCAGGTAAGACACACGGTACCTGCGGACCCTGACATTTTCTTACATAGAAAAATGTCGTGGTCCTGCACTTTTAGTACAGAGCCCGTGCGGAGCTATGCACTGTCTCTGAACAAAAAGTGTGGGGGCACCGCGAAGAATTTAAAAGCTTATTTTATCTCGAAATTACCCAAAATTTTCTTTTTAAAATGATTCTAATCTCTCATTTTGTTCATTGTAGGATATTTACAATGCTTATTTGGTGGGAACGTGAACATGAGGAGGTGGATGAAGCTGCAATGATTCAATAACCTGCATTACAAGTTTTGAGAGCATCTGGGTTATTCAAATTCTGGGCTATCAGTGGCATGAGAGCTTAAGTAGATCTTCTCACTTGGTTGGTAAACAAATGGGGTGTATAGGACCAGTGTTTTGTGATTGAAGGCAACCGGCTCGAAATCGAGCTGGAGGACATAAAATGTCTGACTGGTTTGTCTAAAAGAGGTGAACCACTTTCTTTATTTGGGGCTAGGCTAGGTGGATAGTATGTTGCTAGCTTGCAACTAGAGTTCTGCAATGATGAGGCCAATCCTAAAGAAAAATGGATTGATATCAAAACCATCATCCATCCTAAGTTGAAAGTAGTTTCATTTACCGTAACCAAGTTATGTGGAAGTGCAGCTTTGCATATTGCTACTGGATCTCAAATGTGGATTGCAGTGGACTGTTTCCGAGGCACCATATTCAACTGGTGCAAGGAAGTGTTGGCTAATATCAAAGGTCAACTAATTAGAGAAAATGACGGGAAGTTGAATAACTTCGGATATGGATCAATCGTGATTAATTTTTCTCTATAGAGGATTCCTCTACTGGCCCCGCAACATATTCCAGTTGATAATGGTAGAGTCCGAGAGCCTCGGATGGTTCGATGGGTTTCTTTGATGGCCCGTCACAGCGAGGGTACAAATATTGTTCGATTTCCCCCAACCTACTTCTGTTGGTTAGAACACCAACTCTTCGTGATAGAAGACTTTCCTTATGCCGGGATGGATTACCATAGTGATCAGGATATGCCACTTCCTCCGAGAGCTCAGTGGGATGAGTTAGGTAAAAAATCATTTTGACATGCTCTAATTTTTATTTTGTTTTTAAAATCGTCCAAAAATGATAAAAAAAAATTCAAATGCAGATGTGGGTCCTCATGGACCAGTCACTCTCCGCCCCTTCGAGAGGAGGCAAAGGGATGCAGCTGCAGCAGCACCACCACCACAGGATCAGACAGCAGAGATCCTTACTTATTTGGAACACCATCTGGAGTGACTGACTATGGACATCCCAGAGACTACCATAGACAAAATTCCATTTCGCTTACAGAGATGTGTCATTGGGGTTCCTGGATCATTCAGGATATTCCTGAGCAGGGTGGCACGAGCTGTAGTATATTATCATGATCATTACCATGAATAGTGGATGATCGATTGTATAGACTCACATATCATTTTTTGTATCACTTTTTTCTCGATCATAAGGCGTTTTGAACCTATGATTGAGGAAGATGTACTATTTTTTGAAACACTACTCTATGCTATGATATACTACTATTTCCAGTTACCTATCCAACATGTTATCAAATGTTGATTTACTGCTTTTATTATTGCAAATGTCTATTTATAACACTAGAAGCTATTGCATCTGCTAATGTGTTTAAATTTCTTGGAATGTGTTGATACTAAATATAATCAAATTCTCGTTCCAAGAGACGAAATTTCAAAAATAATCTTAACAACACTGGGTTTCTAATTGCATACATCGATTTAATTGTAATACAACAAGTTCAGAATCTAACCTAACGATAAAAATCCGAATTCCAAATGGAATGGATTCAGATAATAACTCAATAACTGCGCTATATTCTACAATATTGTTTTTTGTTTGACCAAGGCTTACCCCATGCATAGATACTAACTCATCAGTGGGTGAATAAATAACCCAGGCTACGGAAGAAATGTTCTGTGTACTATGACAAGCACCATCAACAAAACCAATGTATGTTTGAAAAGACGTCGACATCTGCAATATCAAGAGTAATCCAGATAAGCAGGAATAGCAGTAAAACCACACTTAAGCTAAGCACACGTTTCTAATCTACAACACACCAGCTAGAAAATAACTAATATACAGGAAAAATATCCACACAAGAATCAAGCGTAATATCTCTTCAGATAAAGCCCATTTCTGGGTTTTCCTAAACAGACCCCTTCAAAATCAATCAATTCATAGGTCCCTTTTGCAAGCTGTCGCTTGAAAATATAAATACCATGCCACATGGGTTCGAATTTCCCAGCCCCTAGCTTATCGTTAGCTTGATCATATACCAAAACTAGGTCTCCTTCTAAAAAAATACGAGGTGTAACACTTCTATCATACTGAGCTTTCATTCAATTCACATGAGTCTCGGTAGCTAATGCAGCGGTGCGCCAATTCTCATCTAATTGAGCCAAGTACAAAAAATGTTTCTCCTCTTTAGAAGTGGCTGGTAGTAACTCTATGGCTAGTTGAAGTGACGGTATCTCACATTCAATCGGTAACACCGCTTCTAAACCGTAAACCAGTTGAAAAGGGGTAAAACCCGTCAATGTTTTTTCCGAGGTCCGATATGCCCAAAGTGCTGAAAAGAGCATGGTATGCCAATTCGATTTATGAATTCCAATGATTATTTTGATCATGGTGACTAAAAATTTATTAATCACTTCAACCAGACCATTAGCCTGCGGATAATATGGTGTAGAACTGTCATGGTGTAGGCCAAGTTGGTCAGTTAACTCGGTCATCATGATGTTTCAAAAATGGCTCCCGTGGTCAATAATTATCGCTTGGGGTACACCAAAACAAGAAATCACATGATTGAAGACAAAAGGAGTTGCAGTTTTTCCATCTACCGCAAATGTAGGCATCGCCTCGACCCATTTGGTAAAATAATCTACTGCTAGAATAATATGCCCATGTCCCCCCGGCCGAGTGAGGGTTAGATGTAATGAAGTCAATGCCCCATTTTGCAAAACGATCGACAATAATTATAGGGTGAAGAGGAGCAGGTGGTGCACACATTTTTCGATCGAAGATTTGACAATTATGGCATTTTCGGACTGCATAAATACAATCTTTGAATTACGATGGCCAAAAATAACCAGCGCGCAATATATTTTGGGTTGTGGCATACCCATACATATGACCGCCACATGCTCCAGAGTGACATTCATTTAAAACGTTTTCGTCTTCTTCATGGGTGAGACAACGTCGAAAAATAGAGTCCGCACCACGACGATATAGTGTGTCACCAACAATATGATATTATTGAGACTAGAAATGGATTTTACGTCGTTGTGACTGTGAAAGTATAGGCCGAAAATATTGGGTCTGAAGATAAACAATGATATCTCCATACCAAGGATCAATGGTACTAATAAGAAACAAGGATTCGTCCGTGATTGGTTGTTCCGCCATAGTTTCTGTATCAGTACGTGTGAAGTCACATATAAGTTCAACAAATATCAATGATTTCTTTGATTTGGATTTTTCAAATTCCAAGTCAAACTCCTGTAGGATAACAATCCATTTGGAGTATTTTCCCCCTAGAAATTGTTTGGTCAAGATATACATCATAGGGTTACAATCAGAAATTACTGTTGTTTTGCGTAAAAGTATGTAATGAAGAAAACGATGGACATCTTGAACGGCTCCCAAGGCAAATTTATCCACATGTGAATATTTGATTTCAGTTTGTTGTAAATTGCGACTAAGATAGTAAACCACATGTTCACCATGGAATTTATCTTCGTGAACTAGAACCATTTCTATCATGGAATTAGAAGCGGTGAGGTACAAAAATTAATCCTGGTTGTAATTGGGAGGATGCAGTAACGGTGCATGGGTCAACACGTTTTTAAGAGAATTAAAAGATCGACCAGCGATCTCATCCCAAAAGAAAGGAATATTCTGTTTCAACAACCCAGTGAAACCTTTCATTAACTCGGTGTAGTTAGGAATGAATCGACGTAAAAATTTTTCTTTCCCTAACTTTGGAGTTGGCGAAGAGTAGAAGGAGGAGGTAAATTAATGATAACCTCAACCTTCGATGGATCGACACGAATGCCTACCTTCGAGACAATAAATCCCAACAATCGTCCAAATTTTACAGAAAAAACACATTTGTGAGGATTCAGACGAATCTTGTAATGCCTACATGGTATAAAAATAGCTCATAAATGAATGATATGATCTGCTCTGCAGGAGGAATGAGCAGGAAAATCATCGAGGTAGGGTTGCACAATTTCTTTAATGTCATGAAATGCATAAGACATTGCCATTTGAAAAGTGGCGCCAACATTCTTAAGTCCAAAAGGTAATTTGCGATAAGAAAAAGTCCCCCATGGACAAATGAAAGTTGTTTTGGGTTGATTTGCAGGGAGTATGTTGATTTGATTGTAGCCGGAAAATCCATCCATGAATGAAAACATTTCACTTCCAGCACAATCGTCGATAATTTGATCGATATAAGGGGTTGGATAGTTGTCTTTTTGACAAGCTCGATTTATATCCCTATAATCGATACATACTTGTATTGTTCCTTGTTTTTTATTGACAGGAAAAATATTAGATACCCAATCCGTTAACGAAATTGGATAAACAAAACCTGCACGAAGTAATTTTTCAACTTCTACTTTAATAGCGGCAGCTTTTCGTGGATGTATTTGACGTAATCTCTGTCTGATGGGTTTAGCATTCGGGTATGTCTTAATTTCATGAACAATAATCAACGGATCGATTCCTGAAATTTCTTCATATGACTAGGAGAAAATGTCGTGGAATTCCTAAAATAGGGCTTTATATGCTTGGATTTCATCAGTCGTACAAGAAGCACCTATATGAATGTGTTCAACAATTCTGGGTTTTACTGAAATGTCAATGGAAACCGTTGTCGAAATTTTTTCTAAATTCAATTCAGAATCAGAAGATGAGAGAGGATTATGAGGTTCTTTGACGTAACTAGTAGTAAAAATGGAGGAAAAATCATTCTCAAAATGATCGAGATCAGGTAAAAACGAATACCTATGATGAAGATCTTCCCATGGTAATTCATCGACAGACAAGAATTCACGAATATGTTCATTAGTATTGAGTACCTGTTGATCAAAATGTGGAATTGATGTCAAATTTGAGCTCGATATTGAAAGTGACTCTTCATTTATCACATTCACTGGATCAGATTCAGTTGAAGGAGTATCAGAAAATGACTGTACTTACTGATATGTTAACTCAAAAGGATCAAAGGCATCGCGCCATCGAAAGAATCCAGTTCTGATTCTAAAGGTACTATCCAAGGATCATCAAAGGAAATAGTACTTGATGTAATCATATTGATGTTAGCAATAGGAGGCGGTACGTTGGGAGCAGGCAGGGAAAAAGTTCCCAGTAAAGCTGAATCTTTAAGAAAACCTACCCTGACATCTTTATAAGGGATAGTCAATTTTTTGATATGCTGGATGCTATCAGTAGAAGCTGGGTTGGATGAATAATATGAGAGCTGATCTATTTTAACGATATTTCCTTTATGAGGAAACATGATGAGACTAAAGATGGACGATACAAAAAAATTCATGGCGTAAGACCAACTGTGACCCAGGAGAAGGTTGTAATTTAGAGGGGCATCAACCACTTCCACATCTAGATTAACGGTTTTTCCTTCGACCTCTATTGGTAGATCCTATAAAATACCATACGGCTGAAACCTCTTCCATCAAAAGATTTGAGGGTAGTCAGCGATTGGTTAATTGTCGGAGAACCAAGTGATTTCAAACATCTTAACGACATAATACACGTATATGCCCCTTCATCAACAAAAATACAAAAGATATGGTTGTTTTTTACTATTACCGGAATTTGAAAAGCCATTTGATGGGGTAGGCGGGGTGTAAAATTCTCTAAATCGAAGATCATGAGGTTCGAATCCTGGAGGTCTACAGCTCCTAAGGCTGACAATAGTAATTTTCTTTGGGTTGGTCATGATTGCAGCACTTCCAAAGCCGACATTACTAAAGGGGAAATTGCCAAGTCTTCAATAATATTGTAATTCTGAGCATCTCTCGCATGTGGATTGAAAGCTGATTTACGAAGTACACCTTTAGCAGGCGATTTGATTACTAAGTTCAGATTTTTTTTCTCGATCTGTAGTGGATCAGAAACTGAGGGAGATGTAGTTGATGCTGAATTAGATGTTTCTGCTTCTTTACGAGAATTTTTGCTACCGTAATCTTGCAATCGCGTCACAACCATGAAGATATTCTCTAACACATTTGAGGAAGATCCAATCATGTCGCTATCTTGAGCAGGAAAATGATCCTTCAAGACAACAGGTATGGGTGAACCCTTAAAGAATTTTGGTACCTCGGCTCTATGCGGGCACTCTTTTGTAAAATGATCCTCATCACAAATCAGACAAGGATAACGAGGTTTTCATTTTTTGTCAGTTCGTTCAGTTTTATCGTTTTTATCTTTTGAATATTTTTTGTTTTTATTCTTGCCTTTCTTCTTACCACCTATTTTAGGTTTGGTTGTAGATGATTCTACAACATGAATATCGGTGGAATTTTCAACAAAAGAATCTCCTTTTGGTGAATCAGGTAAAGTGATAATAGGAGAAGTCTTCTTGGAATATTTCTTATTACTCTTGCCAGTGCTAACAGAACCAATTGCACCATCGGCGGCAGGAGCGCTGGAAGGAGTTGTAGTTAATTGAACAGGTCTTGGTAAATCGAGGATTTTATCATATAGAGTACCTGACTGTGTATATACAAGGTCAAGGTACTGAGCTTGAGAAATGACTTTATCTTCTGTAACGACGCCTCCTTTGGCCACATCTTCAGTAATTTTGGGCAATAATGATTTAATAAACCATTCAGCCAAAATTTGATCCGGAATAAAGACATTCACTCTACGCCTCCTACGTATCCATTCATGAATGTGATCGGATATGTACGTAGACGTAGATTGTTTTAATCAAGTCAGCAATTCCGTGCCATTTTCGTATCTCACAGGCAACTGAAAACGGGTTAAGAAAGTAGTAGCTAGTGCATTAAAATTATTAAAAGAGCCATGTAGTAACTCAATGTACCATTTGGCAACTAGACCAATGAGAGTTCTCTGAAAAAGACGCAATCGAATCCAATCAACGATTAGTGAATTGGATGCACACCAATAAGTCATAACGTGATTAGAAGGATCCTCTCCTGACTTACCCTCAAACTTTGGAATATCATTGGGAAACTGGTTAGGCATCGACGACCAATACGGAAGATAAAAGATAGCATCGTTCGTAAGGCGTGATAGATCAAGTAAATCTAAATTTGCTATAAACGGTAACCGATGGCTAGGGTCTTGATAACCTTGTGTGATCAAACCAATTCCAGGAGGAGGACATCAAGGATATCCTGGAATTGGATGCACATTGGGAATCGTGAAACCTCCTAGATAACCAGGATTAACCAGACCATATTGGGGTTGTTGAGGTATTTGATAAGTATACCCAAGATACGGTTGATATTGATAATCTGGATTTTGTGTAGCCTATCCAAATTGATATTGTCCCTCGTACAGTTGATAAGTAAATTGTTGTTGACTAGCGACAACCGTACTCGTACCAGCTTGTCCTGTAGGCATTTGGGTCGTAGTCTGAATTGTAGGTCCTGATTGTGGCACAGATACTTGAGGAATTTGTACTGATGCATGGATAGAAGAAGCAGGAGCTGTAGATACTCCAGAAATAGGTGTGGTAGGTTGAACAAAAGTTGCAGCAGCAGCAAAAGTTTGAGGCAGAGTTCTAGGTGTACTAGGCCCAGGCTGCTGAACAGAACCAGGTGCAGAGACTTGAATGGAAGGTTGGACAGGTTGCGGGGTTAGACCAGAACCTATGGGCTGTCCAAGTTGATTAGGTAACTACACATTGGGTTGCACAGTCTGTTGAATTTGAGATGGATCCCACACCATATTCATTCCGGGGTATTGACCCATAGAAGGTTGTGCATATGAAGGACCATAACCTGGTTGAACGTAAGTTTGATAATTAACTGGTAAAGTTCCAGTTCCTTGTAATAATGGTTGACCGGAAGGAGGTTGGAAACCTTGAGTTGGGTACTGACCTTGAGGTTGATAACCTTGAGGCATGTATTGAATTTGGGGTTGATATTGACGTCGAGGAAGAAACTGTCTCTGGGGTTGATATTGAGCCTGAGGAATAAACTAACTCTGGGGTTGACCTTGGGGTATGTACTATCCCTAAGGTTGATATTGACCTTGAGGTATGTACTGTCCTTGAGGTTGTTCCCCAGGCAGGTAATATTGTCCTATAGTTTGACCTGATAAAAAATTACCCTGAGGTTGACCTCCGGGTGGTAACTGACTTCCTTGAGGTTTCCCCCCAGGCGGTAACTGACTTCCTTGAGGTTTAGGATTTGGAATATTGCCAGACATCACAAAAATCTGTTATGTGTTCAACGTTTCAGTGTTTGTTCCATTTTTACTAGATGACAACACTTGTTCAATAGGTTGAGGAGCTGCCCTCGGGAAAGTACCAGAGAGCGACTAGTATCCTGAAGGAATAGATGGACCACCGTATAAATTTTTTTCCAGAGATTGAGAAAACATAGATGACTCACCCAACATAGCTGATGAAGGTGGTGACCTCTCGGTGTAGGGTAGAAAGGAATTCTGGGTGGTGAATAATTAAGACCTGCGTTTTGTAAAAAATCGGTCAATGATAAATACCAAGCGTCAATTCTAAAAGGACTATAGAATATTGATTCACGCTCCCTAAGATTCAAAGTTTCTTGGGTTTTGGGAAGAATTACGTCTTTTTCTGGACCAACAATTTATTCAATACATATGAGGTCAGAAGGAAGGTTTTTAATAATGTGATTTCTTACCCTAGGTGAGTCAGGATCACTAGAAGTTGGAGTAAAAAATCCTGAAGTTGGTTCCAACACAGTAGGTTAAGTGTCTAGCTCAGAAATTTCAGGCTCTTCAGCTAATTCACTGGTTGGAGAAATAACACCAGTAACTTTGGAAATTGAAATTGGCTCTTGAATATATTTTGTTGTTTGTGATTGATAATCAAGATGAGTAATTATGGATGATTCTCCTAGTTCTGTTGATCTAATTCTGCTGACACTATGTGGTACCAGAGCTCACAACCCTTCAAGTTGGCTTGGTGTATACTCAGGGGGTTTTCCCTGGAGTCTACGTGATTGTCTTGGTAATTCAGCCACGATTAAAAATTATTAATCACATGCAATCAAAGAAAGTTTCAATAAAAAATCCTAAAGTCACTAAGGAAACAAACAAATGAATCACATGCCTAAAAAATCTACGAGATCAAACCACACACAAACAATAACTTCCCACACTAAAAACACTAGTCGGTGATGAAATCCAACATCATAGTATTTTAATGTAGAAAGGGCGGTTGGAACAGTTACCCTGACAACCTGCTTAATGAAACAAACCAGTGCAAGTTTATCCACTTAAACCATCTCGAGTGAAGATAACCCTCCGGAGAGTCCAAGTGAGTCTAGTCGACGTCTGCTCCAGGTATAGTGGGATCTTTACTCCACCGTCACCTTAGGAAAAAACCGTAAATATTATGGCCACTAAGGTTACCAACAGGAACTAATATACCTGGGGGAACATTCTACGATCTGAAATATGCGTAAGGGCAGAGTAACAAAGCTCAATCCCCTTGAAGGCTCCTTGAAATAATCCAAGGTATACCGACAAGTGACCCTAGGATCCTTGACAATGGTATATCCAAGGTTTACCGTTTTTAATACGCACACATCTTCTATCATTCCTAATGAGATAGAATTGATTATCCCACTGGTTCAGATATGACCTCGTGCTTGACTACTTTAAGAGGAGCTTCCCAGAGCATACAAGCGACTATTGGATTTTTCCTACCGCAATATTGACTACTTGTTTGTTTTAATTGTCTTGGAGAGTTAGTTACTCCCTACCCCAAGACACTAGCCTAAGCTATGTTGATGAAAAGAGCCCTAGAAATATAAAAATTACTAGATTGATTTTAATTTAAGCGTTGATTTTAATAGGATGTTTCTTAGGAAAATAGGTATGAAAGTGAAACTGATGATGTGTAGTGACCCGAATCAAAACACACTAAAAATGCAACTATTATGAGAAACAATTCCTTTCCTTTCAATGAATTCTATATAAAAGAAAGAGTTGAGAAATGAAATCTTTTAAAACACTTCTTTCCTTCAAACAAGAATAAATGAAAAGAAATCTAATTTCATGGGAACTCAAAATGATCAATTGCTCAAAATAAATCCCTTTATCATTCAAGATCTAAACTACAAACAAAATTTTCTCCAAAAGAAGACTACAATTTCTAGAAATAACACTCAAAACTAAAAAACACTAGTTTTGAGATCTAAAAACTCTAAAGACTAAACCTGAATTAAAACTTTAAATATTTTGAGGATGTTTTTCTTAGTTTGTTATCTAACTAAGAAATTCTTTGCTTGGATCAGCAAGAACTCAAAAAACATCCAATTATGATTTTTTAAGTGAAATTCCAAACTTATCAACAAATTTTTTTTAAAGATTTGCAAATGAGAAAATGGGATCTAAATCTCATAAAACAATTTCTGCTATGAAGTCAAACTCAGCAAGAAAGCAAGAAAATACCGGTGATCTAAAGGTATACCAAAGCTTCTAATCTTTGAGTGGGATAAAGACAAAGCAAAAACCACTAGAACATGCAGATATTTCAGAAAATCATTCAAAACTTAAAAATGTTGAAGCAAACTCTCAACCAAAGCTTTCTGACAGAAAATACAAGTCTGGGTATACACTGAGAACCTAACAAACTAATGCAGAAAAGATAATTTTAAGGTTTTCTAAAAAAATTCACAGGGTCTGCAAGTTTCATTGTAAACAGGTGTGGTCCTGCAATCTCTATACAAGAAAAGAGCAGAGATGCCCGCACTATTTCTAAAATAAAAGTGCGGATACCAGAAAACTAAGAGAAAAATAAAATAAAAAATAAAAAATTCTAAAACATTTCATAGTGATTCCACAGGGATAAACTACCCAAGCTAGTATAAATCAATCAAAATCAGAAAAAATAAATGCACAAGTCAAAAATAAAAGAAATCAAGGTTTAATATCCATTCCCCAGTGGAGTTGCCATTTTGTTGGACAGATAAGTCATTCTTGCTGACAAGACAAACCTCCCAAGTGTCCTACAGATAGCTAGCAACAAATAGCCAAACAAAAACTACTTTCTCTAGATAATATTCGATTCAGAATTAGCTACAATAGAGGTTTTGAAGACATACCTGTAGTCCAATGTTATTTGTAATGATATTCTTTCCAGTTGCTTGAAAGAGTCGTCTTCAAAGATCTGCAATCACAAACATGGAAAAAATCAATAGCACTTCATAGTATAAACTAATTGAAAAATCATATATCTATCAAGATGATCAAGGAATTCAAGAAATAAGCTAATTAATTAAATAACTCATTGATAAAACATGATAAACAAGCTACTTAATTAAAGAACGCATTGAAAAAATGGGATTCATTCGTATTATCTTTGCTGAAGAAAGAACCTTACAACCATGTCCGCCTTGATGTCGTACAGGTCTTTCTGGGGTTCGGAACAGGTGTTTCCTTTACTCTGACAGGCTTTGCACTCTCTCAGCTAAAATGCACATGGGTGTGTAATCATTCCCACATAATGATCAGTTAAGAGAGTCTGAGTCTCTACAACATTACCCTCAAATATTCTCAAAGTCTAACTCCCTTTGAAGCTGCACTATGGCTTCAATTTATAGGAAAAGAGAGGAGGTTAGAGGTCCACATAAGAGGGGATAGAATGCTCTGTTGAAGGGATTGAGCTCCATAAATCAAGGGGTAGGCTCCCATAATGGAGGAATGAACATACATGATAGGAGCGAACCTTCGACTGGATAATTGCTTCTAGAAGCTTCCAGATTTGACTGTTGGTCTTCTAAATGTTACTCTCCACCTTTATTTTACCTTTTACAGGGTTCCTCACCCTTAATGAAGAAAAAGTGCATTTAGCTCCCCATGCTTTAGAACAAAAAGTTGCGGTACCGCAACCAATGTTAAGAAAAAGTGCGGTACAAGTGTAATTAAGATTTTTATGACCTTTTCTCTCAAATTCAAGGCTTGATTTTAGGAAATTTGATGTTGTATACTTCTAAGGGAGTACTAAAACATCATGGTGACAAATTTTAGTGTAACAAAGACCTAATGAACTTTAGGTGGAATCGGGTCGACCTTTTTCTCAACTAATCATTGGTCAGAAATAGACTCAGGAGACTGGCTTTCAGAGATAATGGAATTCACTGGAGATGAATCCCAATTAATGACTTGATAATCTAGTAGAGGAATCAAGGAAAACTTCCATTAATCGATGGGAATATAAGACATAGAATCCAAAACGGTATCCAAGACTTTAGAAGCTTCATCCATATAAGGACAATGGTGAATGGGATGGTCCCCTTCACACAACCTATAGGGAATTTTTATTTTACCCTGTTTCTTACGAGTGTTATCATCTCTAGATGAAGGCGCATCATCGACATGATGTCCAGACGTTGATGACGAAGGATGAATTGGGCCAACGGACCACACTTGTAGCACCTTGGGAATACTAGGGAAATCACGAAGAATATGGTCACACTCACATAGCTTGGAAGGGAATTTGACTTTATGGGATGCAATAAGAGGTTTCTCAACATTAGTTTTATAGGTGGAAATAGTTGTTGATTTACCAGCAACTTAGTTTCCTTCTTCTTCTTCGACTTCTTCTTCTTATTATTAGCCACCCGATTACTAGAATCTAGACTTTCACCAAGTAAAGAGGAAGAATGAGGTGAAGAAATAGGAAAATAAGGTGAGGGGTCAACGTTAAGATCAACATGGGGTTGAAATGGTTCGAGCGAGGAGAACTTGGTTGAGAAACAATTGGTATATTTGAAACCACAGGGGTTGAAAATAACCAAACTGGCAGACCAGTGGTTAATCCTGGGAGGGGCAACGTTGCCATATATGGGGCACCAACATTTCCAAACGAGTGAAACGAAACAAGATTCCTATTCGAGGGGACCCTGGGTTGATGGAATCAAGAAGAATTTCCATTGACCTTGATTTGAGATGAACACGGGTAAAATGTTATCGTGGGCGATAAATTTTAAGAAATTTAAACAAAACTTTTCCTTTTCATGTTTTAAGAGCCGAGAAAAGGACAAAAGGTGACTCTAGCCACTTTCGGAATTAACGAACTCAAAAGGACAAGCACTCGATGATATTTTCAAATTTACAGAGTAGTAAAGATCAAAAATTACTACTTAGGATATTCTAGGCATACACGATGACCAGGTAATCGTGAACAACAATATATACCTTTTTGATCAAATGAAAGAGAAATGACCAAGGACTTGATGTACAATAACCAATCTCCCTGAATGCAGTGTTCAATGTATCATGAATACAAGGCAGCATACTTGGCTTCCTATGGATAAAGGATTTCAACCTATAAGGGTCTCCCTTTATATATGTGACGGTACGGGGAGCACAAGTCTGTACTAGCAGTGTCTGATGTAAGATTGTCACGAACAACATCTGTTAGGTTTTATGATGGCGGAACACATCACTAGCGTATAACACACTAAATATAAGCGTTAAGTTTCAATTCTTCCTTAGATCAATCGAATAAATTTTAACAGTTTATATTGAATTAGGGTTCAATTACAAGGTCCTACGGCTGTCATCTGAAGACTTTTATATGTAGCTATATGAGAAAATAAACCTTTCAATTTGATGAATGCTATCTAGTTAAGGGAAGAGTCTCAAACAATGATGCAACAAACAGTAATACTACAAATTTCCTAAGTAGATGACTTAAATTATCCAAAAGTAATCTAAAACATTAAAAGATGTGAATTATGTAATGTAATCTATGCAAAATTCTCTTTTTGAAAACTATGCAATTGTAATATATCTACCATTTCCTTTTTGATTTGAATGGATAAGAATGCACTCAATGCATTTTTCAATGAAATGAGAATCTATTTAATGCATGCATTTAATGAAAGAGAATGCACCCAACACGAATTTTAGTTTCCAATCATTAAACAATGTAATCTAAGTTCAATGATAAATTTAAAACATGATTTTCAATGCAACTTGATCCAATGCATTTTAACGAAAAGAAAACATTGACACGAAAACTAAATGAATGAAAATTTTCTTAATGCAAAAGAATGCAACCAAACATTAAGAATACAATCTCATTTTGAATACTTTGTAAAGCAATTCCTCAAAAAGCTACAAGACATATGAGTTCAAGCACAAAGAGGAATTCAAGAGCGTGGGCTCAAAACAAGGAGTTCATTCCCTTTTACATCAAGCAATCATACAAAGAAGAATTTTCAGTTGAACATGTGTTAGTCATCAATAATTTTGATCCTATCTAAAGATGACTAAGTTAACAATCCTAGATTTCTAGAAACAATATTTGAAGAAACATTGTGAGTTCTAGAAATCTCACTGACTTCATTATTCTAAACCTATTTTGTTTCACTATAAACCTCATTCAAAATCTCCCCAGGTCAACCTGCTACTTCAAAAAGAAACTGA
The DNA here is from genome assembly GCA_034641835.2 of Pinus albicaulis. Classification (NCBI taxonomy): domain Eukaryota; kingdom Viridiplantae; phylum Streptophyta; class Pinopsida; order Pinales; family Pinaceae; genus Pinus; species Pinus albicaulis. The sequence continues at coordinate 359,242,364 of CM076576.1, forward strand.
TTTCATGCTATATTCACCATTTTCACCTCCATTCCATTCCCCCCATTTTTCCATTTTTTACTCCTATTCTAAATAGTCCTTCTCCCTCTGGAAAAACCTATCTTCCCTTCATTAATTCTTCATTTCCTATAAAAACCATTTAAACCATTAAAAAATCCCTTTATTTGGTTTAATTTTTATTTTTTCTTTGCCTTATCGAAACCTTTAAAAAGGCTTAAAAAACCCTATTTCGGCCTAATCCACCCCTTTTTGAAAAATCAGGCCTTAAGCTCTTTTTCAGCTTAGCCCTAGCCTCTTTTTCGTCATATATCTTGGTCCTGTGACCAGGCGCTAAGCCCCATTAGCTATCGCATATCACAGCCTCCCGATTCCTCTTTACCCCACCGATGTCGCACCCCTGATAGACATTCAGCCGATGGAATCCTAACCATCAATCTGCTTCCATCCGATGGTCCGTGCTCCATCGGCCATCGCAATCTTCCGTTCTGCCTTCCCTTCTCTCCGCAATGTGCATCCGATATAATCCTAGCCATTGATATTTTTACGATCCAACAGTCGTCACCATTCCTCCAATCCACCCGCGGGCACTTCTCAGTCCGCAGGTCAACCCTTTCGTACCCCCGCGATTGACCATCTTGACTACGGGAGATCTCAGATCTACAACTGAGATTTGCTGTGGAGGCACAAGCCAAGAAACTGGCCCGTATCCCCCGATGCCCCCGCAATAGATCCCGACCGTTGATCTCGATTAATCCAATGGCCAGCGCTCAACCACATTTTCTGCCTTCCCTCGAGCCTTCCGCTACATGACAAAATAGGCTTATGTCAGTGCAGCCCCACCATCTCCTCCCACCATGCTACTCTCCTCCCTCCATGTTCATCCTCAACCATAGATCTGTAGCTCCCATATCTAATGGCCCAGATCTCGTTTCATGTCCACTTTGCTCCCCCTCCCCTTCTGTGCACCTTGAGCGCGAAATAGGTAGTTTTGCAAAAGCCACGTGTTGAGCATTGAGTCATGTCGCGTTCGATTTGCGGAAAATCGCTTACCACTCTCCCTCCGTGTGAATACCACCTCTGGTATTCTCCAAAACCGTCGTTCCTGTTTATGCACCATTTATCACATATTAATCACGTTTTCGTAGGTTTCGTCCATGGAACCTCCTCCTGCATACATTTTCACTTCCGCATAGCTCTTTCGCCCCCGTCAAAACCCTCTGAAAGTATTTTTATCCTAAGTTGTAGGTTTTATTTAATGGTTGTTGACTGTGCAGGTTCAATGGTGGTTCTAAGGCATCTGAGCCTTCCCAAAGTCCATAAAGAGACAGGGCCAAACGTGATGACCTTCTGAGGTCCAAATAACGACGAAAAGAGACAGTCACGAGTTAAATTCCAGGTTTCAGTCGATAAATCATGATATCGGCCGAATAAACAAACACTCCAATGTAGAAAGCCACCTGTACACCAGAAAAATGAAAGAAATAGTGAATATTAGTGAAGAGTATCAGAGATTTAAAGATAAAGGATTAAAAGTCAAAACCTGAAGATCAAAGGACTTAATCCTACAGATTAAAGGTTAACACATAGTTAAAGATAAAGGAACAAAAGTTTAAAAGAAGTCCGAGAAGTGTTAAAAATGAAGCATGATGAGTTATGATGGCTAAAAGCATATCAGGCCTTAAATACATTTTAGTGGTGAAATGAAAGAAATTTAGGCTAAAAAGCCCTCAATACATCAACAAAGAGCAGTTATTCCCTTAGAATATCTAACTAACACCTTTGACCTACTTTCTACCTACAAAGATAAAAAAATAGTTATTACAATAAAGAAACTATCTTAAACTGTCAAGACAGTTATTGTTAAGATAGGATAAAACCTTAAAAGTCAATCTTTGACCTATTTTTCCTTAGAAAGTTAAAACATAGTTATTAAATAGAGAAACAGTTGCACACATGTTCCCACCTTATTCCTTGCATGGTTTTCAAGGTCAAGAATGCATTTACTCTATAATTAATGACACTTGATCCCTAGATCAGTTCCACCTCCTCATTTGCAGCATAAATACTGCATTCGAACTCATTGGAAAGGGGGCATTTGATGACTCTTTGAAGTAATACATAGTTCTGCTGAAGTTGAAAGAAAATTGATGTTCTGGAACCTGTGGATGTTTTGACCTGTATGTTGATGGAAAAATCTCTGTCATTGGATCCCTAAGGGTGGCTGTTGGTGAAGTACTCTAAATCTGTTAATGTTTTTCCTGTTTTCCATTCTATTTCATAATTTCTTACTATAGTAGAGTAAAACGTTTAGATTAAGAAATGTCTCCTAGAAGCACCTTAGACCTGTTTACTCTTCACTATTTTATGTTTTCCTCTGCTGAGGCATTCTAGAGAATTCTTAATTGCTCTCTAGAACCCTTATGCTTGTTTACTTCTTAAATAGTTCAATATAGTTGGCCTCAAGAATGATTTATGGTTTTCCCTGCTTACTTGCTGCTACTTGAAAATTGTTTCTGAAGTCTCCCTTCAAAGTACCATTGTCAAAATCTTCCAAACAGGTTTTGTTCCGATAATACCCTTTTTACTTACTCAAATAATTGTTTTGAATGTCTTTATAGTTGTAATCAAAGATGTTTAGGAGTTTTGTCTTCTATGAATGTAGTTAGATGTGAATCTTGAATGTTTTCTTATCCTTGAAAGTGAAATCTTTGGATGAAATAGAGCATTCCTCGACTCCTAGATTTTATTTGAAAAGTTTGTCTTGGAATTATTATTTGCTGAAGTGTGGTTTCGAGAATTTATGGTTATCCTTGTCTATGAAATGCCTCTTCATGTTCATATAATGTTTTAAGTCCCTTTGTTGAGAAGTACATACAATTTAGGATTCTTAATTGCCCTTAGTTCTGCTTTTCATTCTAAACCTTTAATATCCATTTCATTTCACCTGAAAGACTTTGTAGATCCACTGGCCAAGTTAGATTTGCCCTCTGATACCCCTGATCTGTTTACAAACTTGTTACAACTTCCACTTGACTCCATTGCCCAATGAATTAGAGATTGCCCTTTTCTATTTATGCTACCTAGATCATCATGTCCCACCAAACAATCAAACAAACTCATGCTTAATAACTAGCCTAAAATCAAACCTTAAAAGAAAACAAGCTTACATCTTTGCAAAAAATTGAGAGATCCCTCTCTGAGATTAGGAAGGCTAGGTCCTAGAGCTCTAAAGACTAGTTTTGATGTTTCCTTGTCACTTGGTATGCCAATCTGCCAAATCACTGGACCTCAACATCTTGGCGGTCATGGTGGGACCTTTTTGAGTAAAAAGTCCCTAAATAATACACTCAGTATTCATTCAAGTGAACTATAGTTTTCTTCAAGTACTGCCAGCATAATGGTGATCATGATAGGACCTGTCTGAATCAGTGGCAATCTAAGTAACCCTTAGGAATCTAAGAGACCCTTATCAAACCTTGAAGAAATCAGCTAGTAAGCCATAGAGTAGACTCTGTTTGTTTCACCACCTTAGCTAAGTGTTGAATAAGGTACAGGACACTCTCACAAACCAGAGAACTAAAAAAAACTCAGAAAACCCAAAACATTTTAGAATGGTTTTCAAATAAATGATTGGTGGTGGACCATAAAACATTTTACCTTCAGAAAAGCTAAAAATTTCCACCTGGCGACTCCACTGGCCCCAGTAGCCCTATTACTCCTCTAGATCTCAATATTTCCCTAGGACTGTGTTAACCAACCTTGAGAAAGTTTAGAAACATAGTCCCCTATTATAGAAATCACTATGAGAGGAAAAAAATCCTAAAAACATCATCCTCTCTAAATTTTGGAAACTAAAATCTGGCTGCACATAGGGTCAATACTAGATCCCATCTAGATCCTAAACCTCCTACCATAGTTGACAATCCAGAAAGGATTTTGTGGAAAACTTCTAGATCTGGGAAACCAACTACTGATAGGACCATCCCAAGAACAAGATCTGTCCCTGAAAATCTCACAGTCTTGAAAGATCCTTACTTTGACTTACCTCACACAAAGAACCTATTCAGAAATAAGTCTCAAAGTGATTTAAACCAGGCTGACTTTGAAACTACAGATTTGCAATAGAGCTTTAGCAGAGAAGCTTCACCTTCTACTCCACCTAATTCTTAGCTTCTCCATCATTTTACCTCCTTCCATAACAGATCTGCTCATCATCAGTTTGTTGGCCCAAGTGTTTCCTCCACTCCTATTGACACATACACGTTCAAAACACTCCAAGTCAGCCCACTTTCCCTCTTGTAAATCCAACTCTTGTAAATCCCCCATTATTTCCTATCATGGCAGTATGGTATGCTCCACTTGTGTTACCACAGCCTTTGGTTCCCTTACCCAATGATTACCAATCCAAAATTCCCCATTTCACTAGAAATGAACCTACTACTGCCCAACAGCATGTAGATAAAATGAATGATGCTTTTGATTACATGGAAATAGAATAGGAAACCATTAAGATGAGAATATTTGCCCAAAGTTTAGGAGGAGAAACCAAGAAATTGTTTAAGGGTTTAACTCCTAATAGCATAAATGATCTACCTTCTTTATATCAAACATTCATAAAAAAATGGGAAATTAGGAAGAACCCTCTCTAAATCCTTTCAGAATATACCAACCTCAAAAGAAACATTGGGGGAAGTGTCCAAGACTATTGCACTAGATTCAGTAGTGTTTACAATGCGCTTCCCCCATATATGAAACCTCCACTAGGCCTAGCCTTAGCTAAATTCCAAGAGGGTTTTGATACTGAAATGGCCTACCAGCTAAGAGAAAGAGACCCCTCAACTTTATAAGATATGCGGAGGGGAGCCTTAGTTGTAGAAGAAAATCTGATTGAGAAAAGAGCTAGGTTGAAAGCAGAAAAAAGAGATACATACAAGGATGAAGCAATGGCATCAACCTCGTCATCTGATGCCAAAATGGACAACTTAGTAAGGGTAATGGAGAGGATGCTTGAAAAGATAAATCTAAATGATAGAGTGCTTCCTAGAGAAAACCAAAACAACCCCCAAAACAGAAATAGAAACCCAAATTTTAGAAGAGACCCTAATCAAGATAGGTAAGGAGAAAATGACCAACAGATTAGGCCTCCCTTTCAACAAAACTATGTTGATCAAGAAGAAGAAAGAGAAGTTGAAAGGTTGGAAGAAAATCATGTAAATTTGATAGAATCTAACAGTGAGATAGATGTTTTTCTCACTGAAGAAGAACAAGGATTATTCTCCTCATAAAAAATTGAAAACAACCATGAAGATTGTGAAATTACAGATTGGGGTTTGAAAATGTAATCATGGAGGTACACAAACAATATAATCTTGGAAGCAAAGGGAGCCCAGATATTTCCAATGACAAAAACACTAGTACTGTTGTTAGGAAAACTTCAGAAAATTAGCCTAAGATGACAACCAGTAACACCAACACTATGGCCAATAAAAATGATCTAAATAAAGACAAAAACAGTCCACAAAGTGTTGAAAAAAGCTGCCCTAGTACTTCTACTAGTGGCCCTAACAAATCTGTTCCAAATAACAGTCCAAATAAATTTCAACAAAATGTTGAACAAAGCTTCCCTAGTACTTCTACTAGTGGCCCTAACAAATCTGTCCCGAATAACAGTCCAAATAAAGTACAACAAATCAGAATTGTTGAAAGGGTTGTAAATGAAAAGATAGATGTAAATATGTCAAGAACAATAGTTCCTTTCAGCCTTGAAGGGGAAATTGGCAAGATCAAAATCACCATACCCTTAGCTGAACTAGTAACTCAGGATGTATATAAAAATCAAGTTTTGAAAGCTTTGAATATAGGCAGTGACACTGATACTTTAAACTTGATAGATGATAAACCAGAATTATTGTTTGGTCCTGAAGTTGAAGGAAAATACCAAGAAGGGGTTGTCACTCCCTTCTATGTTAGCTTGAATATACATGATAAGATCTTGCACAATGCCATGTTAGACTCTGGAGCTTCACATAACCTTATGCCCATATAAAGACCTGTATTCCTTTGATTCAAGTAGGGTCAAATGCTTGGGCCTAATCAAATATTTATGTGTCAATCTGGCACAGATTCCTACTAAAGGTCTATTCATGGAAGTAGTAGTAGCTGACATTCCCCCTAAGTATGGCATGCTATTATCTAGATCATGGGGAGCCAAACTTCAGGGGAGCCTTCAAATGGACATGTCCTATGCCACCATCCCAGTGTTTAACCAAACCAAAAGACTATACAGGGAGTCTCATATGAAATACATGGTGAGAAATATAGATAGGCCAAACAATACTCCTATTTATTCTATTCATTCAGACTTGGATTCCTTTATCTTGTATAATGAAGATGAAATCAACCAACAAGAAAAGGAAAACAAAGAATAATCTACTCCAACAGAACAGTCAAATCTGCCATCAACTCAAGAAAAGAACAGTTCAGACTTTAGCAGCCTTGAACAACAAAAAGAAAATGAAAATGATATTGAAGTACCTTGGAAAATAAACTTTGATGGATCTTGTAGAAAATTAATTTCAGGGGCTGGTGTATGGATACATAACACAAACAAAAGATTTTCCTATAAACTGGATTTTCCATGCACAAATAACATTCCTAAATATGAAGCCATCCTTATTGGCCTACGCTTACTCAAATATTTAGGAGCTAAGAAAATATCATTCCAAGGAGATTCTGAGCTAATCATTAGACAAATTAAAGGGGAGTATTCAGCTAAAAATCCAAAACTTAGAGAATATAGAAATGTTGCCCTTGATCTCCTGAAATTTAAAAAAAAATATGAACTCATTTTCATCCCAAGATCTCAAAATCATCTAGCAAATGAACTTTCCTTTACTGCTAGTAATTTCCAAATACCACAGATAAATGAACAATTCAAAATAAAGGTAAAAAACAGGCCTGCAATACCTGACAATGAATATTATTGGCAAGTGTTTGAAGATGACAAACACATAGATGATTTCCTACAATCAAGGAGTGATTTTTCTATACCAACACCAAACATCAATCATGAAGAAAGTTGTTTAAACCAAGAAAAAATACCTGAAACAGAGCTGCTATTTTCTGCTAATATAAATCAATTAGAACATCTTTTTAAGGCAGAAATAGTTGACAATACAGACCAAAAGGACCTGGAAGTTTTACAATGTAAAAATGATACAATTCCAAGAGGTCTTACACCATTAGAGCACCTTTTTTATTTCAATGATGTAGCCAAAGAACCAAGAATGGAGCCTATAGAAACAAATGTATAAGAACATAACATAGGCATCTTAGCAGAACCCAAAATGATCAAGCTATCCAACACTCTCCCAACTCATATCAAACAACAATACATAGAACTTTTCAAAGAATTTAGAGATGTGTTTGCATGGGGATACAAGGATCTAAAATCATATCATACCAGCATCATTCAACACAAAATTCCTCTTAAGGAAAATAAAAAACCTTTCAAACAGAAACTCAGAAGGATAAACCCTGTTTTATTGCCTTTAGTCGAGAAAGAAATTAAGAAAATGTATGATGCTGGGATCATAGTTCCCCTCAGATATTCAGAACGAGTTTCGAACTTAGTATCTATGAGGAAAAAGAATGGGGAAATCAGGCTCTGCATTGATTTCAGAAATCTAAATAGAGCCTCCCTTAAAGATAACTATCCCTTGCCAAAAATGGATCATATACTTCAAAGGGTGGTAGGGTATAAAACAATTTCACTGTTGGATGGGTTCTCAGGTTACAATCAGGTATTAGTACTCCCAAGTGATCAACATAAAACTAATTTTACTACACCTTGGGGTACATTCATGTATGTCAAAATGCCATTTGGTTTAATGAATGCAGGTGACACCTTCCAAAGGGCCATGGACATAGTATTCTCAGAAGACACAGGCTATTTTATAATCATTTACCTTGATGACATTACTGTTTTCTCTAAAACTGATGAAGAACACTTGATTCATTTAAGAAAGGTTTTTGAGAAAAGTAGGAAATATGGCTTATCTTTGAATCCCAAAATACACTCTTTTGTCTCTAGGAAGGAAAGCTTCTTGGCCACATAATTTCTGAAGAGGGAATCAATGTAGACCCTAAAAGGATTGATGGCATATTTAAAATCAGCCATCCTAGAAACCTCAAAGAATTACAATCTTTCATTGGAAAGATAAACTTTTTAAGGAGGTTCATCCCCAACCTTGCTTAGCTATTGAGAAATATCACAAACATACTAAAGAAAGAAATAGGTGTTAAATGGACAATACAAGCTAAACAATCATTTGAACTAGTAAAACAAGCTCTAACCCAAACACCAGTTCTTATTAGTCCCGATTTTACCAAAGATTTTTATATCTTTTCTTTTGCATCCGAACATATAATAACTGCAGTATTTTTACAAAATAATATCATGGGGCAAGAACAACCAATATCCTTTTTATTAGGGCCTTAAGAGATGCTCCACTCAAATATAACATCACGGAGAAACAAGCCTTAGCCCTGGTGAAAGCATTGAAAGACTTTAGAGTTTATATTTTGCATTCTCATATCATTGATTTTTTCCCACACACAGTTGTCAAGGATATTCTAAGTCAAGACCCTAATGGTAAAAGGGGAAAATGGATTGTTGTTATTTTAGAACATGACTTAAAAATCAGGCCCACCAAACTAATCAAATGGCATGGATTAGAAAAACTCATGGCCGAGTCAAACTTCCAAGCACTAGATATGAATATGGTTGATATTTTAGAAGAAATAGAAAAATTCACAACTCCATTTATTAAAAAAACTTTTGTGAATTCACCTTGGTATGCTGATATCATATATGTGCTACTTTATCTAAATACCCCTCCCTCTCTGTCTAAAACTAAAGCTAGATTATTTAAACAGAAGGCTTTAAATTATTGCATATTAGATGGGGTTTTATATTGGAAGAATGTTGTTGTAATATTGCTTAAATGTTTTCTTGAGATTGATTTAGGAAAAATCATGCATGAGTTGCATGAGGGAGAATGTGGAGGACATCTTTACTGGAAGACTACATCAAATAAAATCCTTAGATCTGGTTACTATTGGCCAACCCTTTTCCCAGACACTCAGAAACTTTTCATGTCTTGCCATAACTGTCAAATTTTTTATGGCAAGAGAAAAATCCTACCTTTACCTTTACATCCTATCAGTGTTGAGGCTCCCTTTCAACAATGGGGCTTGGACTTCATTGGGGAAATTCACCCATATTCTTTAGCTCAACATAAGTGGATCCTCACTACCACTGATTATTTTACCAAATGGATAGAAGCCATACCTTCTAGGAATGCTACTGACTCTGTCATTATCAATTTCCTTGAAACCAACATCCTATCCAGATTTGGTTGTCTTAGAAAAAATATCACAGAAAATGCTGCTGCCTTCAAGTATAAAAGAATGGTTGACTTCTGCTATAAATATCATATCACATTGGGTCATTATACTGCCTACTATACCCAAGCAAATGGATTAGTTGAATCCTCTAACAAAAGTCTTGTCAATATTATCAAAAAACTGTTGGAGCAGAATCAGAAATCATGGCATATTAAGCTTATTCATGCTTTATGGGCTGACAGATTAACTACCAAGAAATCTATAAATATTTCCCCCTATCAGCTCGTTTATGGCATGCATGCATTTTTCCTAACATCTCTAGGAGTTCCAATCATGAAACTCCTTCAAGAAGTACAAACTGAAGAGAATGATATGCAAAGAAGGATAAATCAGACAATTCATTTACAACAGTCCAGAGAGGAAGTGTAAAAAAGAACACAAACAGTCCAAGAAAGCATCAAGAAATTATTTTACAAAAGGACTAAAGCAAATAATTTCCAAGTTGGAAATATTGTTCTAAAGTGGAATTCTAGAAAAGAAGAAAAGGGAAAACGTCGTAAGTTTGAGAATTTGTGGAAAGGGCCCTACATCATTCATTCTATAAGGGGTCATAATGCATTCTTTATGCAAGAGTTGAATGGAGAAAATATTTTTGGAGGTCTTGTAAATGGCAGGATGCTTAAGCACTACTTCTGTCAAGAGTCTTAGCTTCAAATTTTTTATTCATTGTACATAATCCATTTGAAAAAAAATATGAAAAATATAAAAACAATAAAAGAAAAAGAGAAGGAAAAGAGAGCAGATTCAAAACAGGTACATCCCCAGAGAAATTATGAAAGTGTGCCAATCCAAATGCCACTACTGATCCAAAAATGATATAATGTTCAGTCATCTAGCCTAATCATGGTTGAACATGCTTTAAATTTATGTTGATAAGTTAGTAGAAACATTGATTGATAATATTATTTCAGACTCAACTTGTCAAGAAGAGTAGATTAGGAGAATATGAATAAATTGGTTCCACATGCTCAAAACAGAACCAAAGAGATAGATAAGGATGCATTACTAATGACAAATCACAGCCTTAGATTTCTGAATTTAATTATGCAAATAATTTTTGTGTGCAGCTTGTTCCAAATGCCACAACCATGGTTGATCAGACTGTCTAATCCTGATTTGAACCATGCTTTAAATTTTCATGTCAAATGGCTAGAGAATCAAGATTTCCAAACAGTTTAATCTTGGAAATCAGTTAGTATAGGTAGGGAATAAAAAGATTTCAACAGTTTAATTTGGACTCTTGGAAGAAATAAGGATAGGATTAGATAGTTTATTTTCTATTTTCAAAAATAAAAATGTCAAAGAGTTTTCTAGTTCAAATTCACTCAAGGAAGAAAAAATGTTAGAACAAATAGGATTGGGTAGGTAGAAAGACTGTGTGAAAGGAATATACGTTGTAGATTATTAAAAAGTTGTCTTTTTCAGAGAAATATCAGCAGGTAAAAAGAGGAAATCTGCCCAATGGATAAGGCACTGATCTGCTGAAACTCATAGATTTCATAAACTGAGGTTCTGGAAACCTTGAAAAGTAGCTTCCCTCCCCAAGTGGAGCCACTATTAGTCATCAATAATTTTGATCCTATCTAAAGATGACTAAGTTGACAATCCTACATTTCTAGAAACAATATTTGAAGAAACATTGTGAGTTATAGAAATCTCACTCACTTCATTATTCTAAACCTATTTTGTTTCACTATAAATCTCATTCAAAATCTCCCCAAGTCAACCCGCTACTTCAAAAAGAAACTGATTTCATGTTATTTTCACCATTTTCACCTCCACTCCATTCCCCCCATTTTTCCATTTTTTACTCCTATTCTAAATAGTCCTTCTCCCTCTGGAAAAACCCATCTTCCCTTCATTAATTCTTAATTTCCTCTAAAAACCCTTTAAACCATTAAAAAATCCCTTTATTTGGTTTAAATTTGTTTTTTCTTTTCCTTATCGAAACCTTTAAAAAGGCTTAAAACACCTTGTTTCGGCCTAATCCGCCCCGTTTTGAAAAATCAGGCCTTAAGCCCTTTTTCGGCTTAGCCCTAGCCCCTTTTTTTTCATATAGCCTAGTCCTGTGACCAGGCACTAAGCCCCATCAGCTATCACATATCGCAACCTCCCGATTTCGCTTTACCCGCTGATGTCGCACCCCCGATAGACATTCCACCGATGGAATCCTAACCATTGATATTCTTCCATCCGATGGTCCGTGCTCCATCGGCCATCGCAATCTTCCGTTTGACCTTCCCTTCTCTCCGCAATGTGCATCCCGCAGATATAATCCTAGATGTTGATATTTTTGCGATCCAGCAGTCATCAACATTCCTCCACTCCACCCGCGGGCACTTCTCGGTCCGCAGGTCAACCCTTTGGTGCTCCCTTAGTTGACCAGCTTGACTATGAGAGATCTCAGATCTAGGGCTGATATTTGCTGTGGAGGCACAAGCAGAAACTGGCCCGTACCCCCCGGTCCCCCAACAATAGATCCCGACCTTTGATCTCGATTAATCCAATGGCCAGCGCTCAATCACATTTTCTACCCACCCTCGAGGCTTCTGCTACACTAGAAAATAGGCTTACGTTAGCCCGACCCCACCATATCCTCTCACCGTGCTACTCTCCTCCCTCCGCGTTCATTCTCAACCATAGATCTGGAGCTCCCAGATCTAACGGCCCAGATCCCGTTTCACGTCCACTTTGCTCCCCATCCCCCTTCGTGCAACTTGAGTGCGAAATAGATGGTTTTGCGAAAGCCACGTGTCAAGTGTTGAGGCATGTCGCATTCGATTTTCAGAAAATCGCTTACCACTCTCCCTCCACGCGAATACCACCTCTGGTATTCTCCAAAACCGTTGTTCCTGTTTGTGTGCCATTTATCACATTTTAATCCCGTTTTCGTAGGTTTCATCCATGGAACCTCCTCCTGAATACATTTTTGCTTCCCCACAGCTCCTCCGCCCCCGTCAAAACCCTATGAAAGCTGTTTTATCTGAAGTTGCAGATTTTATTTAATGGTTGTTGACTGTGTATGTTCAATGGCGGTTCTAAGGCATCTGAGCCTTCCCACAGTCCATAAAGAGACAGGGTCGAAGGTGATGACGTTCTGAGGCCCAAATAATGAAGAAAAGAGATATTCAGGGGTTAAATTCTAGGTTTCAGTCGATAAATCATGATATCGGCCAAATAAAAAAACCCTCCAGTGCAGAAAGCCACCTGTACACCAGCAAAATGAAAGAAATAGTGAAGATTAGTGAAGAGAATCATAGATTTAAAGATAAAGGATTAAAATTTAAAACCTAAAGATCAAAGGACTTAATCCTACAGATTAAAGGTTAAAACACAATTAAAGATAAAGGAACAGAAGTTTAAAAGAAGTTCGAGAAGTGTTAAAAAGGAAGCATGATGAGTCATGAAGGCTAAAAGTAGATCAGGCCTTAAATACAGTTTAGTGGTGAAATGAAGGAAATTTAAGCTAAAAAGCCACGAATACATCAACAAAGAGCGGTTATTCCCTTAGAATATCTAATTGACACCTTTGACGCACTTTCTACCTACAAAGAAAATATATTAAACTGTCAGGATAGTTATTGTTAAGATAGGATAAAAGTTTAAAAGTCAATCTTTCACCTATTTTTCCTTAGAAAGTTAAAATAGAGTTATTAAACAGAGAAATAGTTGCACACATGTTCCCACCTTTGGTCTTGCATGGTTTTCAAGGTCAGGAATGCATTTACTCTGTAATTAATGACACTTGAACCCTATATTAGTTCCACCACCTCATTTGCAGCATAAATACCTACATTCGAACTCATTGTAAAGGGGGCATTTGATGAGTCTTTGAAGTAATACATAGTTCTGCTGAGGTTGAAAAAAAATTGATGTTCTAGAACCTGTGGATGTTTTGAACTGTTTGTTGATGGAAAAAACTTTGTCATTGGATCCCTGAGCGTGGTTGTTGGTGAAGTACTATAAATCTGTTAATGTTTTTCCTGTTTTCCATTATGTTTCGTCATTTCCTACTACAGTAGAGTAAAATGTTTAGGCTAAGAAATGTCTCCTAGAAGCACCTTAGACCTGTTTACTCTTCATTGTTTTATGTTTTCCTCTGCTGAGGCATTCTAGAGAATTCTTAATTTCTCTCTAGAACCCTTATGCTTGTTTACTTCTTAAATAGTTCAATATAGTTGGCCTCAAGAATGATTTATGGTTTTCCCTGCTTACTTGTTGCTACTTGAAAACTGTTTCTGAAGTCTCCCTTCAAAGTACCATTGTCCAAAATCTGCTAAATAGGTTTTGTTCCAATAATACCCTTTGTACTTACTCAAATAATTGTTTTGAATGTCTTTATACTTGTAATCAAAGATGTTTAGGAGTTCCCTCTTCTATGAATGTAGTTATTTGTGAATCTTGAATGTTTTCTTATCTTTGAAAGTGAAATATTTGGATGAAATAGAGCGTTCCTCGACTCCTAGATTTTATCTGAAAATTTTGTCTTGGAATTATTATTTGCTGAAGTGTGGTTTCTAGAATTTATGGTTAGCCCTGTCTATGAAATGCCTCTTCATGTTCTGATAATTTTTTAATTCCCTTTGTTGATAATTACATATAATTAAGTATTCTTAATTGCCCTTAGTTCTACTTTTCATTCTAAACCTTTAATGTCCATTTCATTTCACCTGAAAGGCTTTGTATATCCACTGCACATGTTAGATTTGCCCTCTGATACCCCTGATCTATTTACAAACTTGTTACAACTTCCACTTGACTCCATTTCCCAATGACTTAGAGATTTCCCTTTTCTATCTATGCTACCTAGATCACCATGTCCCACCAAACAATCAAAGAAACTCATGCTTAATAACTAGCCTAAAATCAACCGTTAAAAGAAAAAAAGCTTACATCTTTGCAAAAAATTGAGAGATCCCTCTCTGAGACTAGGAAGGCTAGGTCCTAGAGCTTTAAAGACTAGTTTTGATGTTGCCTTGTCACTTAGTATGCCAATCTAGAAAATAACAAGACCCCAACAACATGAATGACAAAACTGACTCATAAAGAGATCAAACACCCAACGAACACGTGACCAGGCAAATGGTTTGAAACACCTATAAACCCAGGGATGGATAAGCCACATGGTTCAAATGAGAGATAACAAAACTGGAATGAATGAGATAGCCAAGTCAAGAAACAAAAGCTATATGGATAAATTCAAGAAGAACCAACCTAAAGGAGAAGACACACTAGAGACTCAATGCAAAAGGCCCAAATCCAATCTTACAGGAATCGGTCCAACTGTCCAGTAGCATTCAACGCTGACCAGGAAAAATTGTGTTTGTGTTAATGACTACTCGAGCAGATGGGCACGACTGTCAGAAAATCAGTAATGCCGATCAAGGAAAGAAAGGAAAAAAAAAAGGGCTTGGTGAGAAAAACTAGGCTTATCACTTTAGAAAAAGGCTAAATGGCTAGAAGTACTTAGACAATCCAAAAACAAAATACAAACGACAATTTGGCCAAAGTTTGATAGACAATCAAAAAGTCAAAATGAACAATAAGCATTAGGGGAATTTTGAGGTCTAAAATGGCCCTCCTAAGGAAATTATAAAATAATAGTGGAAATAATAAAATAATATTTGATTACATCATCCAATTTTAGAGGGAAAAAAGAAAAAAACTATTTTTTCAACTCGTATTTTGAACTTATCTCTCTAAGGTTTTACTCAAATTTCGAGCAAGAATATTTTTTGGATGCAAAATTTAATTCTCCATCCAAGGATTACCCATGTTGCATAATTTTGATGGGCTCTGCTACACGAAAATGATAAATACATGAAAAAATTGATTGCAATCACGTTTTTTCATGTATTTTTCATTTTTCGTATTGCAGGATCCATCAAAAGTATGCAACATGGGTACTCCTTGGATGAGGAATTAAATGTTGCATCCAAAAATTACTCCTGCTCGAAATTTTAGCAAACCCTTAGAGAGATAATTTAAAATACGAGTTGCAAAATTAGTTTTATTATTTTATTATTTTTTAATATTTTTACTTGTTTACTCCAAGAATGGTGAATCATCCCCCACAGTTGAGATCATCATCTTCAACCCTGCTAGTTCTCATAAAGTTTATTTTAGTTGTACATTTTTCTTAGGAGGCCCATTTTAGACCTCAAAATTCCCCTAATGAGAAAACAATTTTGACATCCGCAGTATGGTCGCAAACTCATTGTGCAGGAAAATCCATTACAGATAGAGGTGATCCCTCTAGCCCTAGAGTGGGTCTAGCAACAAGGGAACATGCTGGATTCTAAATTTCTACTTCATAAAGGAAATATGGAATGGAATAGATGTCCTACCTCAATCAAATGCTCTTGACATAGTACATTGCAGTGATCCCTCGATATTTGTTCTTCAAGCCTTGCGCTTTGTTGGTAGAGATATACACACATGTGCACAAAGATCAAGTAAACACTAAAATAATACGAGCATACATATTCATTTATGACTATCTAACTAGTCAAGGAGAGTCAGAAACTTCAAATATTAACATAAACAAAGATGGAACTACAAATCAGTAATGTCATATTAATGTACAAAAGGGAGTTTACAATCTACGGATTGACGTTGTAGATCTCCTTCGAGGGGCTCAGTCGGGCACATCTCCAAAGCATTTTTTTGTCGATTTGGCTCAAAGAGGTGAAAGCCTCAAATGCTCTCTCACAATTATGGACTATCCTCTGCTATCTTTTGCACACCAACTCTTGGTATATTTTAGCTAGTAGAATCAATGGGATGAAGAGGAATTTATAGCTGTGGAGGAAGAGCTTTGGGGTCCACTTATGGTGGAGGAAAGGTCTATCCCTTTGGGAAGTTTCATTTTTGTAGGAACTAGAAGTCCAAAGGGAGAAATTCGACCACATCCAGTCGAAAAAACATCCATGATTCTGCTCACGAAGCTGTTAGATCTTAGAAGCTTCATTTCCATATTAAAACACCTTCGAAAAGTATCTCGACGTGGGGGTCCTTTAGAGATAGAGTGACCACAACACGAGGCCTAGTGCAAATCTGGTCATGGGTTCGAGGACATAACCACACCCCAACGTCGACCTAAAATTTCATGTTTTTAAGGGTCTACTTCAAGAATGGTCTGCATATATTTTGTTCCTGGCATGTTAATGGATGCAATGACATTCATTATGATGTGTGACAGTACATAGGGGTCACTATGATGGTCCTCCAATATTTGGAATAGTACATACGTAGCATGAAGCATGGAAGAATAATGTTGCAAAGGCGAGGATGATATTATTAGAGGGAGCTTGAGATCATATTGTCACAAGTCTCCATGGAAAGGAAACTCCATATGCTCAATGGAAGTCCTTCATAGATATGTTTCAAAGCATAAATGACCACAAGAAATTGTCACTTAAGGACAAGCTCAGGAAAATCAAAATGGAGAAGGGAAACACAATCCAGAAATACTTGACCAAGTTCACTCAATGTCAACATGAGCTTGAAAGTGTTGGGATTACTATGGTTGATGATGACTTGGTGAGCCTAGCACTTCTAGGACTTCCCAAGAGCTGGCATAGTTAACAGTACTCTGTGAATGGTAGGGTACAATTACCAAAGTAGGAGCGACTATGGTCTGACTTGGTACAAGAAGAGTTTCAACAAATTACTAGGGATGGATCCTCATCCAATATTGATGATGAGAAAAATTGTTCCTTAACTGGAAAGGAAAATAAAGTGAAAGGCAAGAAGAAATCCAAATATGAGACCAAAAAATAAGGCAAGAAACGAGACATGTCAATGGTGAAATGTTTCAACTTTCATGATCATGGACACTATGCCACAAAATATCCACAAAAGAAGAAGAACAATAAGAAGGCTTCGGGAGCTGCAGCGGTTGAAGCATTGGTCTCACATTTTGAGTTGGAATTATCTCTTATTGCATGAATGGTGTCAACTATGATGAGATCTACGTGGTACTTGGATAGTGGATCATATTTCCACATTAATGGAACAAAATAACTCCTTAGTAACTTGTAGGAGAAGCATCTTCAGATTCATATCGATATGGGTGATGACGGGAGGTATAGCATTACCGGGATTGTTACAGTTACTTTCTAGAGAGATTCAGGTAAACCCCTCATAATAAAATATGTCATGCATCTATCAAGTTTGAAGAAGAATTTATTTTTAGTTCCTATGTTGGAGGATCATGGATATGATGTGGTTTCTAGTGAAAGAAAAGTGTTGCTTCATCAGAAGCCACAAGATAGGTAAAGGAGAATGGGGATCATGTGAAGAACCTATAAAATTTTGATGTATATGGCTGAAAAACATTGAGAAATAAAGTAAATGACGGGGTGAGCCGGGATACCAGTGATTTATGGCACAATACCGGAGGTTGGGTGTTGTGTAACCAGCTCCAAAAATATAAGAAAAGAGATATCAACGCCTTAGAAGTGAGCCACTTCGAGGGGGCAACCTCCAATAAATTACATAAATGAACAATTCTTGGATGATACAATTTACAAAACCTCCTTTCTATATACAGGAGTCCATGGGGCCATAATGTAATCCTAGTGGGCCACAATGTAATCGTAGCCGACCTAACAATAATAATTTAAGGGCACAATAATAACAAAATGGGGGTTACAAGGGTACAATAATAACAATAAGGGGGTTACACTAACAATAATAAGGGACTATGCTAGTAATATAGGGACCTAACATGCCCCTCTCCTTCAAAAAAGTGTTGTCCTCAACGCTTGAGTAGCTCTGGGTGCTTCTGTATAAAATTCTCATCCTCCCATGTAGAATTTTCAGTGGGTAAGTTCTTCCACTTGATGAGATACTCTGAAATTGATCGATTCCGTAGTTGTCGAGTTCTTGTTTCCGTGACCGCTTCAGGTTCCAATATGATTTTTCATTCCTCATCAAGTTCTGGCAATATTGTTTGAACTGGAATATTTTCACCTATAACCTTCTTTAAGCATGAAACATGGAAAACTGGATGTACTCGCGAAGAAGCAGGAAGCTCCAATTTGTATGCCATAGTACCAATCTTTTGCAACACCCTGTAAGGACCATAGTACTTTGGCGATAATTTATTATCCTTCTTAGCTTGCTTGAGGGACATTTTTTTGTATGGTTGTAGCCGTAAAAATACCCAATCTCCTACATCAAAACTTCTCTCACTGCGATGTTGATTTGCCTGTTGTTTCATTCGATTTTGTGCCATATTCAAGTTATCCTTTAAGAGTTGGAGAACTTCTTGCTGATGCTCGATGTGATCTTCCACTGCTTGAACCTTCGAATTTTACCATAAAGATGATGTGATGGATGGTGGACGATATCCATAAAGTGCCATAAATGGGGTCATTTTTGCTACAGTATGGAAGGAAGTGTTATACCACCATTCAGCGAGAGGTAACCACTTGACCCATTGTGTCTGTTTATCAGATACAAAACAACGAAGATATCCTTCCAAAAATTTATTTACTATCTCCATTTGACCATCAGATTGAGGATGATAAGATGAGCTATGAGCTAATTGAGTGCCCAAACAAGAAAATAACTCTGTCCAAAAATTTCCAGTAAAAATGGGATCTCTGTCGCTCACAATAACCCTTGGGCTTCCATGTAGCTTTTGAATTCTGTCCATAAATGTAGTAGCAATTGTACTTGCTTTAAATGGATGAGATAATGCACAAAATTGTGCATACTTGGTAAGTCTATCAACTACCACCATGATGATACTCTTTCCTTCAGACTTACGTAAACCTGTGATAAAATCCATTGAAATCTCCTCCCAATGTTGAATTACAATGGATAAAGGTTGTAGATGTCCCGGGGTCTTAATTGTTTCCACTTTATTCTGCTGGCAAACCAAACATTCCACCACAAAATTTTGAATATCAGATTTAAGGCCATCCCAAAAAAATTCTTTCTTCACCCTGTGGTAAGTTTTTAAAAATCCTGAGTGTCCTCCTAAAGGAGAATTGTGCAATTCCAGAAGAATATTTTGTTTTAGTTGGGAATTCTTACAAAGATATAAGCAATCTTTGTACCATAAGGAATCATTTTTCCAACTAAATGTATCAGATGTACTAGGATCTTGCTGCAAATTTTGAATGAGTGTCCATACATCTTTGTCCTTCTTCCATTCATCTCTTGCTTCGGTTATCCAATCTGGTTGGATAATAGAAATGGCACAAAGCAATGCTTCCACCTCTTCATTATTTCTTGAGAGTGCATCCGCAACAACATTAAGCTTTCCTTTTTTGTAGATTATTTCAAAGTCATAACCCAACATCTTTGTGACCCATTTTTGCTGCTCTTCTGAAGATAGTCTTTGTTCCAAAAAGTGTTTAAGACTATCATGATCAGTTTTTACCTTGAAGTGTCTTCCCATTAGGTAAGTTCTCCATTTCTTTAGTGCATGCAGTATTGCTAACATTTCCTTCTCATAAATAAGTTTATGTAAATACTTTCCTTTGATTGGACGACTTTCAAAAGCAATGGGTCTTCCTTCCTGCATTAAAACTGCACCAATTCCATTTCCTGAGGCATCACATTCCACAATAAAGGTTTTTGTGAAGTCTGGCATAGCCAAGACCGGTGCTAGGCACATTGCCTCTTTAAGATGTTCAAAGGCCTTAGTTGCTTCAGGAGTCCATGAAAATGCATTTTTCTTCAATAATGTTGTTAGAGGTGCTGTTATTCTCCCATAATTCTTAAAAAAAATGCGATAATACCCTGTTAACCTAAGAAATCCTCGCAACTGCTTTATGGTTGTGGGGACTTTCCATTCCTTAATGGCTTTAATTTTGTTAGGGTCTAATTTAACACCCTCGTTAGATACAATATGACCTAGATATTCCACCTCTTGTACTCCAAAGAAACATTTGGATGATTTTGCATATAATTGTTTCTCCTGCAATAGTTTGAGCACCCTGTCAACATGTTCAACATGATCCTTCCAAGACCTGCTATAGATTAGTATATCATCAAAAAATACTAGCACAAATTTTCTAAGGAAGGGTTTGAAAATGGAATTCATCAACCCTTGAAATGTAGAAGGTGCATTGGTAAGGCTAAAAGGCATGACCAAAAATTCATAATGACCCTCATGAGTTTGAAATGTTGTTTTTGGAATATCTTCAGTCTTCATTCTAATTTGATGATATCCCGAACGAAGATCCAACTTGGTAAAATAAATTGCTCCATGTAATTCATCCAATAATTCATCAATCACAGAAATGGGAAATTTATCTTTAATGGTGAGCTTATTGAGCTCCCTATAATCCGGACACATTCGCCATGATCCATCCTTCTTGTGTACCAATACTACAGGAGCAGAGAAAGAACCTTGACTAGGTTGAATTATACCCGCCTCTAACATTTCTGCAATCATACGTTCAATTTCGCTCTTTTGGACATAAGGATGTCTATAAGGCCTGATGTTTGGAGGAACACTTCCCGGAATCAAATGAATAGCATGATCATGATCACGAATAGGTGGGAGTCCTTTGGGAGTTTCAAACACCTTGGAATGATTGTCCAAGACTTGTTGGAGATCTCCAGAAATAGATGATTTTGATGTCGGAACTTCTAGTGAGCATAATTGTGCAATTACGCCTCGTTGTTCTTTCTTTAGAAGCTTTGTCATGACATTAGAGCTTATTATACTTCCCGGCTTCCCTTCAATACCCCGTAATTCGACTTCCTTTCCTTCTGAAAAAAATTTCAAGAAAAGTTCTTGAAAATTAAAAGCTACCGTCCCCAAAGATTGTAACCATTGTACTTCTAGTACAACATCAGCACCTCCCATAGGAATGGAAAGCATTGGACTAGTCAATACATATTCCCCCATGGTTAGCTTGATATTATGGAATTTTCCAGAGCAATTTATAGTTCCTCCATTTTCTACCATCACTTGACATTCTGGTGCTGGGTATAGGAAACAATTTAATTCCTTGGCTACCTTACAATGAATAAAATTATGGGTGCTACCTGAATCAATCAACACTATTACCTTTTTCTTCTTGATTTTTCCTTCTATCTTAAGAGTTTGAGGAGTGGTAATTCCTGCCAGTGCATTACATGATATGGTCGGATTGATTTCTTCCTCTTCTAGGGCTGGTTCCAGGTGTATATCCTCTTCTTGCTCATTTTATTCTTCCTCTTCACAATATATGTAAAATAATTTGTTCTTAGCACACTTATGACCTTTAGTGTATTTTCTATCACAATTGTAGCAAATCCCTTTTTATCTTTTTTCTTATAATTTTTGTGGTGTCAACCTTGTAGGTTGTGGAAATCTAGGCGTAGAAACACTTCCTTCTTTATATAATTGAGTAGTAGGCTTCCTTCTCGCCATAATTTTACATTCAACTTTTCTTGCCAACCTGAATGCCTTCTCCAATGAATGAGGTTCTAGAACACAAACTTCATGTTGGATGTTATCCTTTAGAGTGCCTATGAAGAGATCAATCCTATGTTCCTCTGGAATATCAGTTACCCTTATATTCAATTTTTGGAAGTCCTCAATGTGCTACCCTACTAAACCCTTTTGTTTGAGATTTATCAATTGGCTAAAGAAGGTGTTGCTCTTTGTATCCTCATAATGTGCTATCATTTCCTTCGTAAAAATTGACCAAGTGACAATTTTTTTATGGGATAAAAGCCAACGATACCATACAAATGTATTTTGTTCTAAATGTAAAGTTGCAATGTGTACCTTTTGTGTGTTTTGCACCTTATGGAGATCAAAATATTGCTCCATCTGTAGTATCCATGTTACAGGATCCTTTCCATCAAACTTCCTCATATCCATTTTTGGAATATGGTGGTTCTTCCAGCCAACATTAGAGTTTATGAAATCACGATTAACATTTATTTTGTTCTCATCATGAGGTTCTTCTACTATCTTTTCACCATTAGGAAACATTTCTTGTATCAACTTTGTCAAACCTTCGATGTCTTCTTTTAGATCATTCTTCATGTTTTCCATGTTGTTTTCCATGTTTTCTTTCATGTCATCCATCTTAGCTTCCATGCCAGCTTCCATGCCATCCATCTTAGCTTCCATGCCTTTCTTCAAACCGTCCATCTTCGCTTCCACGCCTTTCTTCAAAACTTCCATTTCATTTTTTGTTGCTCTTTGCGAGAGCAAAATTTGGTGCACTTGCTCTTGTAATTTTGATAGATGATGTTGCAATTCTTCATCTTCATGAGTCATCGTAGAGCCTTATGAAGGCTTAATGGGTGTTGAATTATTTTTATGGGGCATCTTTTAGAACCCAATACTGATATCTATTCTACAATATGCCCTTGGAATCAATTCAAATTGATTTTTCAAACAAGACTTATGCAATTTAGAAAAAAATACACACCTTTTTCTTGCTTTGAGGAGCTCGATATTGAAATTTGATTATCTCTGTGATTGCGACTCTTCAATATCTGAAATTCAGCACTGAAGTAGCCCTATGAATTCTATTTTGAATGCCATGGGTCTGACCTGATTTGGATTCTCCACGAGGAAGTTATGTCTAATCTCCCACAATGACCTAATTATGGACTGGTTCAGTAGAGAGAACTTGTACGACTTGCCACGTGTCACTGTTTTGTCCTTCGCCTCTAAAATTGATATCCAAGAAACTACAGTCTGTGTACTTGTGACCACTTTTGACGACACTCCAATCCGATGCTCAGAGAGAGAGTTATTGAAATTTTCCCACGATCACCTCTTTGAGATGAAATTTAGGAGCCTGAAAAAGCACCACATTCCACAGATCATATCTCCAAAAATATTTCGAATCAAGATCTGAAATGTTTTTACGAGTTTCCTCAGGATTTCGTAGAATTTCTAGTCCTGATGGCTTTGTTTAGGAGCACGAAAAAAGACCTAACTTCCACAGATCATATCTCCGAAAATATTGCGAACCAAGCTCTGAAATGTTTAGAAAATATTCCTCAGGATTTCGGCTTCGCACCTTAAAAATTTCAGGCTCTGAAACTTTGTAGAAAAAAATTTATGGTGAAAATGCCACGATGACTTGTTTGGAGCAGCGAAACCCTAGAATCCAAAGCTCTGATACCAAATGTTGTGTAACCAGCTCCAAAAATAGAAGAAAAGAGATATCAACGCCTTAGAAATGAGCCACTTAGAGGGGGAAACCTCCAATACATTACATAAATGAACAATTCTTGGATGATACAATTTACAAAACCTCCTTTCTATATATAGGAGTCCATGGGGCCATAATGTAATCCTAGTGGGCACAATGTAATCCTAGCCGACCTAACAATAATAATTTAAGGGCACAATAATAACAAAATGGGGGTTACAAGGGTACAATAATAACAATAAGGGGGTTACACTAACAACAATAAGGGACTATACTAGTAATATAGGGACCTAACATTGGGTCATCTACACCATAGTGCTTTGAGGATCATGCAGTAGATCTCTACAGGGCTTCCAAAGGGTACACTTTCACAGAGAGACAAGTGAAAAGGTTTTACTATGGGCAAGTATACAGAGGCCACCTTTCAAAGTAAGGAAATCCGAGCAACGAAAATCCTTAAGAGAGTTCACTTAGACGTGTGTGGACCATTATCAATAGATTCCACATCGAAGCATAGGTATTATGTGATTTTTTTTTATGATTTTCCAATAAAGTGTTTGATTTTTTTCATGCAAAATAAAGTTCAGATGTTCTCCAAGTTTTTTGCGTTCAAAGAACTGGTAGATAAAGATACAGGGAAGAAGGTGAAGGCTTTCAGGAGCGACAATGGTGGTGGGTATATATCTAATGAATTCAATAATTACTATGCTAAATAAGGAATTGAGAGATTATTTATTAATTCAATAATTACTGTGCTAAAGAAGGAATTGAGAGATTATTTATTGCACCTCAAAACTCACAATAGAATGGGCTTGCATAAAGAAAGAATAGAATAATCATGGGAGAAACTCAATCTATGTTACATGATCAGGGCCTACTGTTGCATCGGTGGACAGAGGCATGCAACACAATGGTATTTTTACAGAACCGTAGTCCTCATCGGAAACTTGGCATGAGTACATGAGAGGAGGTGTTTTTAGGTAATAAACTATATGTTTCATATTTTAAAATATTTGGGTCATTTATTTATTTCCATATGACCAAAGATGCCAAGAAGAATCTAGAACCAACAATACAGGTTGGGATATTTGTGGGGTACACAAATGCTCCCCGCAACTATTGGGTCTAGTTTCCAGCACACAATATGACAGTTGTTAGAAGATATGTGAAATTTTATGAGGAGAAGTCCATGCGATTATCCCTTGAGAGGGAGATTGAATTGCATGAAATGGAGGAACTCTTAGTTCGAAAGGATGAAGCTCAGGAGGTGGAGCAACCATAAGCAGAGGAATAGAGAGTGGTAGAAACCACTCATGTAGAACCATCCACCAGAAGTGGTAGGAACTGCATCAAAGAGGCTGACAAATTGATGCTATATGTGACAGAGAATGTAGGTGCACCTACATCACAACGCAGGTGGAGAAGGTCCCTAGAAAGGTATACTTGATACATGTCTCTTTTGAGTGAATGTGCTATGACATAAACATCATATTTTGAGGAAGAAGTCTCGCAACCAGTATGGGTTGATGCCATGATTGAGGAGTATGACTCCATTATTAGAAATATTGCATGGTAAGTGGTCCCAAGACTAGTGGTAAGTCAATGATTGGATCAAGGTGGATCTATGAGGTGAACCAAGAAATTGATGGGAGTGTGGAGAAACAAAAGGATATATTCTAGCCAGAGGGTTCTCACAGGTAAAGGGGATTGACTATGAGGAGAATTTTTCACCAGTTGCAAGGTACTAATCGATAATATCCATCCTTGCACTATCATCATAGATGAAATGGCAGATACATCACATGGATGTAAATACATCCTTTATCAATGGAGTTATTGAGGAAGAAGTGTACATTGAGCAGCCATAAGGTTCTTATACCTTAGACATGGAGTTGCATGTGTGCCTACTCAAGATAAAACTGCAAGGGTTGAAGAAACCACCTCATGCTTTGTACACCAGGATCAAAAACTATGTCACTGGATTTGACTTCACAAAGCGTGAAGTAGATGTGAACATATATGATATTATGGTTGATGCTAAGCTTTTGATCATTGTAATTTATGTAGAGGATCTAATATTGACAGGTGATAAGCAGGTCATAATTTCTTGCAAAGAGGAACTTACAAGAGAATTTGGGATGAAGGACACGGGGCTCTTTCATTATTTCCTTGGTTTGGAAATATCGCAAAGAAATGGTGAGGTATTTGTATCTTAGGGCAAGTATGCCAAGGAGATTCTGAGTAAGTTCCACATGGAAGGAAACAAACCCATGGAAACTCTTCTTACAGGAAACTGGAGGAAAGAGGATTGTAGTTCAGGTGAGTTAGTGGATTCCACTATTTATAGGCAGCTTGTGGGTTCACTTATGTATTTGGTGAAAAAGTGACCAGAAATATACTACATTGTTAACCAGCTAACTCAAGCTATGGTTAAGCCAACCAAGCTCTTTTCGAAGGTGGGGAAGCATGTTTTGAGCTATCTCAAGGGAATTACAAAGTATGGATTATGGTACAGACGGATAGAGGGAGTGAGGCTTCAAGGCTTAACCAATGCAGATTGGGCTGATAGTCCATCAGAGAGGAAGAGCACATTAGCAGGAATCTTCAGCATATGATCAACAACCATTTCTTAGTAGAATAGGAAACAAATATCAGTTGCACTTAGTTCAGCAAAGGCAGAGTATAGTGCAGCTAGTTAGGATGCATGCGAGGTCATCTGGATGAGGAAGATACTTGTTGGTTTTTTTGGTCATCATATGGATTCAGCGGTGTTGTGATAACTAGAGTTTCATTAAACTCTCAATTAATTTAGTATTCCATGATAGGTCCAAGCATATTGATATCTGATATTGGTATCTCAAAGATTCTGTTCAGAGGTGCATTATGTTGTTGCAGTACATTCCCATAGAGGATCAAGATGTAGACATATTGATGAAGGCGCTAGCAAAGATAAAATTTGAATACCAGAGAGGCAAGATCGAGGTAGCTGATAATCCCTTGCTTGTTGAAAGCGAGTGTTGAAATTCAACAAGAAAATGCACCCACACACATTGGTGAGGGTACCCATTAGTTAGGTTACACACTAGTGAGGTTACACACTAGTGAGGTTACACACTGGTGAGGTTACACACTGGTGAGGTTACACATTGGTGAGGTCACACACTAGTGAGGTTACACACTGGTGAGGTATGCAGCTATATAATTTATTTTTCCCTAAAATGAATAGGACAAGAAATTGTAATTTCATCTCATAGCAACTTGTATCAATTCACTAAGTCATGATGACTAAGTTAGCTCAAGAAATTTGAGTTGAGGGTCTAAGATGAGGCATGTAGAGTGATTCTAATATTTTGGGGGTCTAGTTGGAGTTAATGCACTACTGTGGTCCAAGTGTAATCAATTAACTCAAATTAATTGAGTTGTAATGAGGTTAGCTAGTTTTAATTGAATGAAGAATTAGTGAGAGGTCCAGTGAATTAAATTATATTTAATTCAAAAGTAGTGATCAATCATATAAGTGATGATCCACTATTAATATATGCATGCATGCCAATTCTGAGGAAGGCCTAGTTGAGACAGAGGTTAAAGGGAACATAACTATCAGTTTAATTATTAGATAATTTCCCACGTGCAATTATTAAGTCATGAGAATGCCATGATGGATTGCACAATCAAGGAAGGTTGATTTTCCTATTTAATAGGGGCTTATTTCTCTAGGAATTGCGTGAGAAAGTCCAGCTGAAGGAAGGCTAACAATTCTTTATATGTTTGTCCAATTTTTCCTAGATTAGTGTGAGATAATTGCTAGAGTGCGGGAGATTCTTGTGAGCAAAAATGAATTGTATTGTTTCATGATTCCTCAACTTTATACAATATATGATAGCAAG
Organism: Pinus albicaulis; assembly: GCA_034641835.2. Lineage (NCBI taxonomy): Eukaryota > Viridiplantae > Streptophyta > Pinopsida > Pinales > Pinaceae > Pinus > Pinus albicaulis. Next base: position 359,269,851 of record CM076576.1, read on the forward strand.
GATTTGAGTATTTTCTTTCCCCGAGAGCATCTTGTGTTGCATGATTGATTTACTTTCTTCTCTTACCTGCATGTGATTGAGTGATCGCGTTTTGTATTCTGCAAATATTGTAAAAGGATTTAGTATCTTGTTTTAGTACATCACAACATCAGGTTGAATCCATTGATATATAATTTCTATAAATTTCTATATGGTATCATAACTTCTATATAATTTCTACAGTCCAAAATTCTATTGTTTTTGTAACGACACATGTTAACATCATGGGTTCTACGTATGCACCTTTAAACCTTCAAGGCCCATTACATGATCTCAAACAACTCATTAGATTCATGAAATTACGATAATTTTCGACATTGCGCCTATTATTTGACATGAAATTCATACCTTCTATGGACATAAATCTTATTTTTCTACTAACCAGGAGAATTATGGAATCAGGACATGTTTATATATTTGTGAAATATTTTGTTGTTTTCATGACTCCCTTAGTTCTGAAGCTCTGATCCTCTCTCTCTCTCTCTCTCTCTCTCTCTCTCTCTCTCTCTTCATTTACAGTTTGGAAATTATTTCGGCCATCGTCTTCTGCACTAGCCTCACACTTTTGGGGGCATATTTTATACATAAAATGACCTCCTCATTAAGTAAAAGGAGAAGAAAAAATTTTACTGTAAGAAATCCTAAGTGAGAGGCCCATTTGCTAGGGTAACACACCCCAAAGATAGGAGAAAAATGTCCTAATGTGGTCTAACACCCAAAAAAATGTGTTATCCTAGGGAAGAACACCTTATTTTTCCTATATGGCCACGTTGCTGGATTTTCATGATTTTATGAAGGTAAAGACAAAATTTGACTTAGTGACACTTCATCTTACAGTCAATTTCGACTCCAAAATTCCAGAAACATTCGCCTTACACCTGTGAAAGAAAATTTTCATTCCTAACTGAAGCAAACAAAGGAGGAAAGAGAAATAAAGCAAGGTGACATATAATGTTTTCCCAAATGAAACTTATGAATAAATTGGAAAGGATTGAGCCTCCCATCGCCTATAAATTGGAGGCTAGTCCTGAGTAATTAGCATCAAAATTTTGGCACTATTATTATCTTGATAAATTGATCGAGAGAGAGAGAGAGAGAGAGAGAGAGGAGATCTAGGAGATAATAGAATAATTGATTCAACAATCATGGTTGTAATAATTCTTCTCACATTTGATAATATAGAATTGATCCTATTTTGTCTATGTGATGATATTGATACCTTATTCCTATATAGTTGGTTCAATGGTGAGACTTATTGATGCATGCTAACTTTATATATATTTTTATGTTGATGTATTGAATTCTTAATTTTTGGTATGATGTGAATGTTACTTCGTGTCTTTTCTATGTGCAGATCCTGATCCGAGAGCTCACTAATGATCCTTTCTCTGTCACGTTGAAAACTCCAATGGATTTACGCGAACGACTAGCATGTAACCCTTCTACGTTACTTTTCCAATTTCTAGATTAACATGATTTTTATCATGTATCTATGAATAGTTGTAGGCCAATTCTTTTAATCTTCCTTAGGTCCCAAGAGACTTGAGAGGGTTTTCTGTTCACCATCACCCATGCATTAATCCCTACAAGAGTGTGAGATATATTGAGTGCGGGGAGAAATGCAAGTTAATTTCCAAATGATGCTAAAATATGAGGATATGACTTGAACAATAGTTTACAACTTTTACAAATCTATATCATATGATATCCACCATTTCCACACATTGAAGTTTATGCATGAACACACTTTTGACTCTTTCAAAGTTTAGATACCTGAAGGGACATAGGCTGTGACGAATGGATTCAAGCAAGTTAGTTATAACTAGGGTGGACAGTATGATAATCAAGGTCGAGGGTTAGGCATGGTGGCTAAAGGACCTGGATGACTAGGTTGGGGAAGAGGAGGATTTGGCCAAGGAAAAAGCACGAGAAATTGTATTATGAATTTAATGATGAAGGGTTGTTTTGTATTTTTGAAATTTATAATTTAGTATATGGAAAAATAGAAAAGGAGTTAAAATATATTTATACATATAAATTAATTAATAAAACCAAATTTATGATATTTTTTATAAAATAATTTTAGAATTAAATAAATTATCTTTATTTTATATGATAACTAATAAAACTATTAAAGTATGTAAGGTTTTTCATATTTATAAGAAGATAATAAATGAATTGGAATTTTTTAATATTTTAGTCCTATGATTGAAAGGAAATTTTAGAAGCATTCTCACATTACCATTTATTTGATATATTAGAGTGTAAAAATGTTGGTAGATATTGTGGAAAATAAGTAGAATGTGAATATAAAAATGTTGGATTCCAAAACTAAGGATGAGCTTGAAGAGCTCAACATTCAAGACATAACACACACAGTGGTGGAATCAAAAGAGTATTCACTAAAAATAATCTCTTGGTGCAACTAGAAAAAGATGTAAAGAATTAGAGTTGTAGGTTAGAAGATTCAACATGAAAATTACTTTACTACAGGAGAAAGGGCTTCCATCCTTGAGAGCTTATAATGGAAAATTGATTCCATTAGAAAATTCTAAAGATCAATTGTGTAATATAGTTGTTGATACATCCAAGTTTGCTAATGTAAGAGGGAAAATAAGTGGAGAAGATTTCATGAAGGGACTGCATCATGATCCCTTCATTCATCATGAGATCCATCATCTATTTATGAGAAAACCAACTGTTTAGACATACACGGAAGTAGATGAGAGATTTAGAAGCATGGTAAATTTTTCCATTCCAAGTGAAGAGTGATGGGACGCTTTATTGGAGCTAGTTGAATAAATATAAACATAAATCCTATAGTTTTTGGAACAGAAAATGAAGAAGGGTAGCTACAATCAGCAACAAATTTCCTCAAAACTGTCAACAAAACATCCAAATTAGTCAGGTGTTCTTATTATTTTGTTCTATTTTTAAATATATACATATTTGAAATATATTATTTTGTAAATAATTTTAATTTAAAGTTAAAATTTAGTGTGAGAAAGAATCTATAAATATTTTGTAGAAAAACTCGGAAATGGTTAGATTGTGTATGAAGAAAAGTGCTCTACCTTAATGTAAACACTGGATATTTTTCAAAGTAATCAAGTTTAGAAATACAAAGTTAGTTTTATTCTAGGGTTCTTGTGTCAAACAAATGGTGATGTTTTTCCTCATGTTAATTTTTCCTTCTTTTAGAGTTTTCATATGGATTTCCCTTCAGAATATTAAGGGTTGAATTTATGTAATTGTAATTTGATCTGGATTTTTTAAACAATATTAATGTTTTCCTTGTGAGATAAAACTATAAATTTCATTTAAATATTTTTATATTTATTTTTTCATCTAATTTTTCATCTCATCCACACGATAAATATTTTAATATCTAGGAGTTTTCCTATGTCCCCCTGTTTCAGCTACTCTGTTTATTTTTTATTGATTACTGAGAAATTTAATGACTCCATGCCCAATGGACTATTGTGCAATTTACAACCAAAATTTGGAAAAACCCAGCTTGAATTTTAATATATAGCCTAAGATCTTGAAAGCATAAATTTAATCATATAGAGAGAGTCCTCTTTGAATATGGAAGGACTAGATCCCAACATTAAAGTGGTTTGTGGTTACCTTTGTAATTTTCTTCCTTAGCCTAAGAAAAATAGAGAGTTCTAACAGGATGAGCAATATAAGAGAAAGTGGTTTTCATCCTCAACCCTCTTATAGGCTCTTTCATCCACTCCACTATCGTAATTGACCAAAGTTAAATTTCATTACAAATTTCGTAAGATTTTTTTATTCTTTTAGCAATTTTCATTTTTTTCATAACACTTCTGAAGATAAGTTTGGATTTCATGATTTGGGGTGATCACCTACTTATAATATATATGTTTCATTTTTTCCCTCTAACTCTTTATCCACCAAACAATTTTCCCTAAATTTGGAAGAAATGACATTTTAAATATTATCATTAGTCCCTTCAGCTACTTCTTTATGCCTAATTTTCCACCCAAGATTGGGCATCATTATGCTATGATTGCTTGATTTAAACATGGGAGTTTTGAATAGAGTTAGAAGTAAAATTAGGAAACCTCTTGGCTTCCATTTTGTCCAAATATTTCCTATACATAGGTTACCCACTGATAGGCATCCTCTTGATGGATAAAATATTTTATTCAATTAGAAGAATAGTGTAGCGAGTAGTAACCTTAATATTGATGTAGAATTATATTTTTTTTCAAGCACATAGTATTATTTCCAACCTACATATAGCCTTCTCTCTATACTATAACTGCAATTAAGCTTATGATGAATGTCCATTCCCTTGTATTTGTATGAAAAAAATCCTACAAGTAGGTGTTATATAAAGGGAAGCATATATGATTTTATTGAATTTAGTTGTTATGATTTTAGTTTTATGTATTAACACGATCATGTCATTATTGGATTAGAAAATTTAGAGGATTCCTAGTTTCCTTCCAATATCATAGTGGATCGACCTTGCGAAAATAAAAATATCATCAGCATAAAGGAGAACATTTGTGACTATAAAAATGAGTTCATGGTTGACATGACCTAACCCTTCAAAACATCTTTCTTGAATCTCATATAGCATTTAATATCTTCCACCAAACCCTAAGTGAAATTCACCTTAACAATAACATTCTTGCATAACCTTGTCACAACTATCGCCAACTATATAGGAACTGCTACACCAATGTTTGGTCATCTAACTTGTTACTATTGGATGGACCAAAGTACACCATTACCATGTAAGACCAATTTTACCCTAAGTAAAATTGCTTTCACTATGAAAAATAACTTAGTAATCCATAATTTATTAAGTTGTTTATGGTCTAAAGAGGAAACCCCATGAGGAATAATTGAATAAATCCTTATTTGTTTGATTTTCCTCAAGGGATAATTAGTTAAACAAAAGTTTAGTTAATATTCATGGTCATATTTAACCAAAAACAAGAAAATTAATGAGATAAATCACTATTTATCTTATTATTTTCTACGAATAATTATTTAAACATTATTTAAAAAATATTCCTTGTTAAATTTGACTAAATCATCTATAAATAATTGAATAAATCACTATTTATTTAATTATTACACAACCACATTCTTAAAATAATAAATAAATCATTTATTTATTTATTATTTACAAATGAAGGGATTTGACAAATCCAAATTCTTTTTCCCTCCAACAAATATAATAAAATATTCCATAAAAGTTGGATATGGATTTCCTTAATAATATTTTAACTATGCACCAATATCTAGACTAACTCAATATTTTGTTATAAATAGAAGGATTTTTCCTTTCATTCACTGCCTTTTGTTGCCTAAATATCACTCTGGCTCTATACTTTTGGTCTGACTTTGATCCTTCATCATTGTCATATTTTTCTACCATTTTTCTTGTGAGCTCCCTTTGAGTTCCATTTTTGTCTAGCTTTTCTACACCATAAAGAGAGAGAGAGATCTTAGATCTGAAGTGCTGAGGAAATACAAGAACTGATCCCATTGAGGGGGAGGTGTCATAAATACAAAAATTCTTTAAAAATATTCTTGTCTTGTTCATTGGATGCATGGTGCAACTCTTATTATTTGCTGCTTAATATCTTTAACTGCATAGATCTAGATTTTGTAGCATTTTTCTTGGTCAACTAATTGCAGATATAAAGAAATTGGCAGCCATATTTGTTGTTTAGGTTGTTTGTTATGCATAGCTAAAATGGGCTTTTTTCGTAATCTTGCGATTAGAATTCACACTAACAATTGGCAAGTCGAAAAGGGTTTATGATTACGACTGTTTTTTAGATCCCTGCATGACCAGTTGCTTCAAACCCTAGGGTTTTTCTTCAATTTATTTTTTTTCTTTCATTGATGTTGTTTTTAAGCTTAAAAACCTTAAAACAATAAAAATTGTAACTTCCGTGCGTTTCCAGGTCTATTGTGTAGGTGACAGGTATCAGTCGCAGCGAAGATGACACTTTTTTCTGAAACCTACTCTCAAGAGTGTCGTAAGTGTAGGTTGAACTTTATAGGCCAAAACCTGGGACGTCAAACTTTAAGATAGAGGAAAATGCCTAAAACCTACGACCTTTGCTGAAAATAGGTTAGAAACTGCGACCTATACCTTTTGCGGGAATTTTTCTATAATTTTTCTGGGTTTGTCTAGGCTACTGTTTAGGATTGTCTGACCTTCGTCTCCACCCATATTGGACATGTAATTGCTCTGGTTTACTCATCTAAGTCAGAACCTAGCCCCCTAGGGATTCAATACTATTCCACCTTTCTAGGAGGAGTTTAGCTGAAGCGGGTCTTCTGAGATTTTAGTATGTTCAACCTTTTTTCATATCTGATTCTACACCTCTAGATCCATTTCAGACTGGTTATTAATCCATCCAAAACACCTTTTTTCATTTTCATTTGGTCCTCCTCTAGGGTCCCCTCTGTTTCCCTTCAGGTTGTAGCCTTTCGCCACCTTATTTGCAACACTTCTCCCTCTCGTTTTTTGTTATTTTTTGCACCTATTTCCAGCAGATCTGACCTTTAGATCCCTAACCCTCCCGAATTTAGATCCATTTACCTTTTTGTATTTTTTTTTGAGTAGATTTTTCCCATCCATAGATTATTTTTTTGGAAGCCCGACTCCTTGGGTTTAGATTGATGCATCTTTAGCTGCTTATTTTATGTCATATTCAATTTACTTTACTATTATTTGCAAATTAATTAACAATTATACAACACCCATTTTCGTTTTTCCCCTACACACATCTAGGTTTAAAAATTAAAATTAACACACTTAATACACACACCGTAAGTGAAGAGTGCCTGGTTTACACTGCCAGGCCAAGACTATAACATTGTAATCATTTGATCCCACACCTCTTTGCCCTTATTTCGTCATTGTAATCATTTGATCTAGCACTTCCTTACCCTTTTCAGTCTCTCTTCCTTCCATGATAACTGTCTGTTCTTCCATCATTGTGCCCCCAAGGCATTTATCCCAGAAACTTCTTGTCCTTCATCCTCAGTTTCCGTTATGAAGACTTACTCCTCCATGTAGGATTCAAGTTAGTCCTCAACCAAGTCCCCATTCCGACTCCGCTTATGGTCCATAGGGTTCCCCTTATATTTATATCCTCGGTTCTCCTTATATCACCTTCACCATGTCTGGTTCAGGACCTAACGTTGGTGGTATTCCTAGCCCTAATGATGGGAATACTACTAGTGCAACCGCAACAGGAACTATCCCAGCTGATCCCTTGCTCCCTTGCTCCCTTGCCCCATACACCATGATCCTGGTTGGCCTACTTGCTAACCAAGCTCCCTTCTAACATCCTCGAGTTTTAAGGTCTTGCTGGAGAAGATCCTACCAACCATGTTAGATATTTCCACATGTGGTGTTCATCTAACTCCGTCACCGATGACTCTATCCGTCTTCGGTTGTTCCAGTGTACACTTACCAGAGAAGATTCTAAGTGGTATGTTGACCAGACATTTTCCTCCCATACTACCTTTGCGACTCTTGCCAGGGATTTTTTGTCTTAATTCCAGCTTCCCCTTCGTTATGACACTGGTACCAAACTTTTGACCTCTTTCCATGAATCTTCTGTGACCCACCTATATGATCATGTTTAGGAATGGCAGAGAAGAAAGAGCCTATGTCGAGCACGGAGCTTCGAATACTGTGTCTACATGGACTGGTTTCTCATATCCCTTTTTCTTGCTATTTTCAAAGATGTCACATCTCATTTCCCTCAAACTGAAGAAGCCGCTCTCCATATTGCATTGAAATATGACCTGATCTATGCACAGACTGGTTATGTTTATATCGTCTTACCTGATCTCCCTAGACCCGGTGGTGCCAACACACCAGGGGAATCCCATGTCACTGACGATATCGTTGGAGCCCTTTCTCATCTGGACCCTCATCCTCCCATGGGTTATGGTTTCCCTCAGGGAGGGGCCAACTCCTCCAGCACTTTTCCCCCTCCCGATAGCATGTATCCAGGATATGGCATGCCTCCTCCTTTTTCCCAACCTGTTTACCACAATGATACCCAACCTCCTTATTATCTGTATCCACATCTTGGTGCTCCATCTCCTCCAACATTAACACCTCAAACTCCCTTTCCTTCTCAACCCCTGCAATAGCAACCGCCACCCCCTAGGGGCATGTGTATGCATAGGAGGGCGCGACTAATCCTCCTAATTCCAAAAATAAGAAGAAAGGAAACTAAAAACAATCTTCCCGAGGTAATCGAGGACCCAATTCACATGGGAATACACCTAACACTACTAACCACCAATAGGGCACTCAACCCAAGTAGGATAGGCCTATTTGCATGAACAAACCTTTTTCTTGTTGTGGTTTCTATGGTCACTATACCCACGATTGTCATATTTCACCTCAGATGTGGCAGATGTGGGAATCTCAAGCAATATCTTGAGGACAACAAGCCTCCCCTTCAGTTCCTCCCCATCATGCACCTATCTAGTCGGCTGTGTTTACCAATCCTTTCCCCCAGCACGGATTCGTGGCTACCCAACCACCTGAAGGTCGGGCAACCACTCAAACTCCTCCATATTATACCTCTGATTACTAGATTCTCGTGATGAACTATGACCAACCCATTACCATTGAGCTCAACCTTCAGACTCGGTCCTGTCAGTACAACAAACTTCCTGCTACGTATGCCCTTGAGCCCCCTTCTTTAGGTTCCACAGAGCCTCTTTTGACAACCAATGGTCCTTTACAAACCCGTCAGCCTAAGGCAGAGGTTCATACCAAGATCCCCAATGGACCATTAAGCCGAAACATTGCTTCTCGTAAATTTTCCCATTCATATAGTATAGTAGATGATTTGGCGCAATCCCTGCTGCCATCTCAATGCTGGAACTCCTCCAGTCGTGCCCTTCACAACGAAAAGCTCTACTAACTTCCATGGGCATTATGTATCCTTCAAATGATCATTTGATCATCTTCGATGTTGACCGATTGGGACATCCTCCCCTTCCGGCTTCCGTTGCCTTCCAAATCCCTATTAAGATCCAGAATGACAATGTCTCCCGTTGTATCATTGATGAGGGGGCATCCACCTGTGTGATATCCACTTTGGTTTGGAAGCAAATCAGATCTCCTGAGTTGCCCCTTCCACTATCACCCTCCGAGCGTGGGATGGCCACTCTTCCAAGCCCATAGGCCTGTTCAGAAATTGTCCTATTACTCTTGCGGGAAAGATTTTTTGTGTTGACGTAGAAGTCATTGATGCCCCCTTATACTACAACATTCTATTAGGTCGTAGCTACACTTATCCGATGTCTTCTGTCCCATCTATGGTTCACCGTAACATGCTTTCCTTATAATGGAAAGATTGTCACCATCGACCAGTTGACATATTGCGAATCGAAGTCTCAGACCTCCCCTAAGACCATCATCTCTTTGGTGGCCAAAAAACAAATAGTCAAAACTTTGACCACTGTCTCACCCGGAGTCTACAAAGACTCCTCTTTTATAGAACGTTTGCAAGATGCAATCGTCCCGGTCTGACCTCAAGCGGCCCGCTTTGACTAGTCAGTAGCCCCGCCCTCCCCAACCTGCTCCTAACACCTCGACTCAGCCTTTAGGACCCCATCCTCAAGGGTCGTCATCTGCAGCTGGTATCCATGAGCTTCCCTATCCTCCTGGCACAGTTCCTCCTAGACTTAACCATCTCAGAGTTGTCCTACATGGGCATTACCCCTTCGTTCAGATATCATTCCTAGCTCCCCCTCTTGGAGTATTTTCAGTATCTGTTATGGCTACCTTATCCCTTCCTAACATGACCCCGGGGATCCCAATCTCATACATTGATCCCCCAGCCACTATCCCGCCTGATCAGCCCAAACCTTGTCTTGCTTTGACCCCGATTCAACCGGTCCCCATGACCCATCCCTTTGCTTTAGTGCCTTAGCCACCTCAACAGGAACCTACTCCTATTTTGAAAGCTTCAGGTGAGGGGGGAAAAGCTAGCAAGAAGGCACCTAAATACAAGTCCACCCCGAAAACCCCTGATCCTCCTCAGCCTTTAAAGCGTACCGCCCCCCTCTCGTGTGCTTTGTGTGATGTCGTCGGTCATGCCACCCATCATTGTCCTAAATTGCCTCGTATCAAGCCCATAGTCAATGTCGCGGTCTCTAATTCTACGGTCCTAGAAACATCTCTTCCTTCCTCAACTGCAACAAAGAACCCCAAGGCTATTCACACCAACCACTCATGTGCTTTGTGTGATCTCCATGCCACTATACTTACCTTTTTCCCTGCCTTGAGTACTTCCGCACCTCTCTAGTGGTAGTTTTCCAATTCAAGGCAAAGCACAATGAGTCCACCGCTCCCTTATTTGCACGTTTTACTTCAGCAGAACCGGAGGTCACATCCACTCCTATTGGCATTCCCCCTTGTGATGTCAAGATGACAGAGTCTTCGGCTACTGTCCACTACATCTCATCATCTATGAGATCCATGGTGGAAGACCCCCTTGGAACTTCCCGTTATGATTCACCTGACTTCCTTTCAATAATAACCTTGGGCTCAACATCAGTGGATCCTTCATCTACTTTTTGTTCAGTCACCCTGCATCACGATGCGCATGTGAACCTTTCTTCTCATGATTATGAGTCACGTAGCTTCACTGCATCAGGTGGTTTTTCCTCCATCAGTCACCCCATCTTCGATTATGATGACGACATTATGGAAGAAATCACCACCCGTGACTTTATCTATCCCCCCTTACAACGAAGCCATACATTTGAACCAGATACACCTTGTGGTCATTACATTGACACACAATGTTTTGGTAAGGGGGCACCCATATTTGAGAGTCCAGGAGAAGAAATTCTCCATAATCCTCATAGTTTATCTGGTCATGTCGACTCTGGTACCATCATTCTTCCCCATTTAGAAGAACCTCTAGAGTCCCATATCACTTCAAATCACTCTAGGAATGATCCCCCTCATCTTTCCTTCCTCTTACATCAACAACCCAATCTCTTAGACATTATTGTTGACCAACTTGTGGGTTTTCTGGAAGAGCACCAGTTCATTATATCCAAATCCACTCTTTGGGATAGTGACACCATGTATGCCAACTGAGAAACTTAGTCCATTTGCTTCAGATATTAAGTACCAAAATAGATTGGAAATCCTCCATTTCCTTTCTCGAACTGTATAACCATAACGAAAATAAATGGCACACCACATCATAAAAATATGTTTATATTCCCCTTTTCTAAATACATTTTGGCATGACCATAGCATGCTTGGGGGCACCTATGCTCCTCAACCTAAAAATCCTAGCTCTCAGCCAAAAACAACACTGAAACACCCTTTCTCTGATAGGTCATACTTTTCAGGTCACTTTTTGGGACAAGTCATAGTTTTCTGCCCAGTACGTGCTACCCAGGTTGCAGAACAGACCCAAAAAAGTGCGACTTGTCCTGTTCATGAGCTCTGGGTGCCTAAACTGAAATTTTGATCCCCTGAAATGAAAGAGTAAGGTTAGGCCTCTTACCTGCAATTGACGGATCTCAATTCCAATGGTTGGTATGTCTGCTACCACCGTCATAAGATTTAGGGCCTTTTCTCCTCTCTACATTCACAATAGCTACACTTGCAAATGAATTAAATTGGAGGGATAATGCCTTATTAAAAGAAAAACCCCAGATTTTTCTTTTGCCAGCTACGACCAAACCGTAACTATGTTTGAAAAGCCGCCAGCACCATTGGAAAGCTCTCAAAGAGCTCTCAAATGGGCATCCTTTAGTTTTTTGTAATTTGATACTTCACCTGGACACATTTTTTCCAAGAAGGGTCACTTCACCACTCCTAAAAATCGAATTTCTTAACTTGAAACACTTGTACTTGGGGCACCACTTTTCCTCCATAATTTTTCATGCTCGTGTCGATTTTCGTCAGGAGAAACCATCTTATACTCATGCTTTCATGGTCCCCACTGTACCTTTTCTATGTGGCAGCATTATCGAGTTGCCCTTGTTTAGAGCATATGAGTTCAGTCATAATTGCATCCATGGAGTCTATCCCGAGTCCCTTTGTATCTCTCTATATTCCTCCATCCTTCATTCCTTGGTTCCTCTCTCGAGTCGCACATTGTGGCCTTCAGTTCTATTGTCACCTATCCCATTTGATATTGTATCAGTTCTATGAGGTCATCCATGTCCTTTATGCTCTAACAAGTGAAGTCATCAACCTGCTACTCAGTACCCCTCATTCCATCATCATCCCTATTGTCAGTCTATCAGTCACTCTACTATTTTCTCTCGTACCTTAGTTGAGGAACCCTTATTGCCTCACCTATAGCCAACCTCCTATTGACATCAACTCATTCATTCTAGAAGACATGTCTAGAGAGTGATGTACCTTGATTCCAGCTTCCACTCTTGTTCGGTGCCTCAAATCAGGCAAAGGAACTCTTTATTGCCCTTTGACTTCATTGTTTCTCAGCTCCAGCTCCTTACAGCATGATAGAGATCCATATACTTGATGGTTTAGTGATGCAGCCAATTGTAACGATGATTCCCGGGTGTGTGTAAGATGTTTCAGACCTCATGAGGGGGTGGCCCTTCAGGTAGCCCCCCACATGCCTGAATGACCTATTCATTACAGCCTTCGATGCAGCTCCATTGATTTTATGGTTTCGGGCTAAGCTGCTTGTAGTGCCTTTTAGTTTGCATGTATCATTTATATTTTCAGAGCCCTCTCCTATTTTACAGGCCCTCTTTAGTTGTACTTATATATAATGTACTCAAATATTATTGTATAAATCCTGGCTATTATCCCAGGCACAATATGTATGTGGGATCCATTATCATGTTTTTATCTGGCCCATGTTTATGTCAGCATGTACTATATAGTTCAGTCCCTTGTTTACTGCAATTATTATTCTTTTAACTTTTTTTCTCTCGGCGGGCATAGGTATGCCTCCCCCGCCTCTTGCAGAATAGGTACTCACTCATAAAAGAGACTTTTCACACCTGTAAGTCTCGCCTCCTCAGGGTCTTGTCCTCTAGCGCTTTATTCTACCTTATATTTATCTCTCTCTGACTCCCCCTTCGATCTCTGGTGATTGAGTTCTTACAATGTACTTCGGTCATACAATTAGCTCCTAACGCTCGCATGCTGGGGGAAAATTTGTTACACTAATTTTTGGTTATCTAACCTGTTACTATTAGATGGACCAAATAAAATATGTAAGATCAATTTAACCCTATGTAAAATTTCTTTAACTATGAAAATAACTTAGTAATCCATAACTTATTAAGTTGTTTATGGTCTAAATAGGAAACCCCATGAGGAATAATTGAATAAATCGTTATTTGTTTGATTTTCCTCAAGGGATAATTAGTTAAACAATAGTTTAAGTAATATTCCTGGTCATATTTAACCCAAAACAAGGAAATTAATGAGATAAATCACTATTTGTCTTATTATTTTCTAGGAATAATTATTTAAACATTATTTAAATAATATTCCTTGCTAAATTTGACTAAATCATTTATAAATAATTGAATAAATCACTATTTATTTAATTATTTCTCAACCACATTCTTAAAATAATAAATAAATCATTTATTTATTTATTATCTACAAATAAATGGATTTGATCAAATTCAAACTCTTTTTCCCTCCAACAAATCTAATAAAATATTCCATAAAAGTTGGAACTAGATTTCGTTAATAATATTTTAATTATGCACCAATATCTAGACTAACTCAATATTTTTTAAAAATAGAAGGGTTTTTCCATTCGTTCACTACATTTTGTTGCCTAAAGATCACTTTGGATCTATACTTTTGGTCTAACTTTGATCCTCTATCATTTTCATATTTTTCTACCATTTTTCTTGTGAGCTCCCTTTCAGTTCCATTTTTGTCTCGGTTTTCTACACCATCAAGAGAGAGAGATCTTAGATCTGAAGCATTGAGGACACACAAGAACCCATCTCATTGAGGGGGACTAGTAACATCTTTCTATGTTCCCTTCCCAGGTGTCATAAATAAAAAAATTCTTTAAAAATATTAATGTCTTGTTCATTGGATGCATGGTGAAACTCTTATTATCTGTTGCTTAATGTATTTAACTGCATAGATCTAGATTTTGTAGCATTTTTCTTGGTCAACTAATTTCATATCTAAAGAAATTGGCAGCCATGTTTGATGTTAGGGTTGTTTGTTATGCATAGCTAAAGTGGGATTTTTTCATATGCTTGTGATTAGAATTCACACTAACAGGAATCGTAACTTGTTATTCTCTCCTCACTTCCAGAGAGTTCACTCCACTATGGATCTCCATTTAGTTGTTATTTAATATTACTTACTTACTAAAATTTCATTAATGAGAGAATGGGCCTTTGAGAGTTTTTCTATGCTAAGAATTAAATCAAATTCTAGCTGCACATTCATGGAGTACCACAATTAAATTATAGATGTTACATTTCTGAACATCAGTGTGGCTTTCAATGGTTATTAGTTGATCGTTATAGATGATAATAACTTTGATAGATTCATGGTGCTAGGAAGAATTTATTTATATATACACCATTTGAATGTGATATAGCCTTGTTATTTATATAGACATAAGAGGAAACCCATAAAAAGAGTAAATAAACTCACCTATTCCATTAGGAGTGATCTATGCATTCAACGAGTGCTAAAATTTTTAGTAGAGGCTATAATTTTAGTAGGCTTTCGAGTTTGATGAAAATATATCTAATTCGGCTTTTACGATCAAATGTTTCTGACCCATTCATACTCTTTTTAACTCCTCTCTCTCTCTCTCTCTCTCTCTATATATATATATATATATATATATATATATATATATATATATATATATATATATATATATATGTGTGTGTGTGTGTGTGTGTGTGTGTGTCTATATATATATATATATATAATAACCATATGGACACAACTCCCTTTTAAATCATAAGCCTGTAGATCCTTATAATAATCCCAAAGTTTCAAGCACATGTGAAGTCAAAATGTGTTAGGTCCCTATATTACTAGTACAATCCCTCATTGTTGTTAGTGTAACCCCCTTGTTGTTATCGTCGTACCCCTGCAACCCGAATTTTGTTATTATTGTGACCTTACATTATTATTTTTAGGTCGGATAGGATTATATTGTGATCCCATGGACTCCTATATAGAGAAGGAGGTTCTGGTCATTTATATCATCCAAGAATTGTTCATTTATCTAATGTATTAGAGGTTTCCCCCTTGAAGTGGCTGAATTCTAAGGCATTGATATTTATTTTCTTCTATTTTTGGAGCTGGTTTCATAACATTTGGTATCAGAGATTTGGATTCTAGGGTTTTGATATTTCAAACAGGTCATTATGGAATTTTTTCTATAACGTTTTTTCTACAAAGGTTCAGAAGCTGAAATTTTTGTAGAGTGAGACCGAAATCCTTAGGAACGTCGTGTAAAAATTTCACGTCTTGCTTCGCAATATTTTCGTTAGATTTTAATTTTCAAAAACTTTTCTTGAATTTTTTTTCTAAAGGAAAGGAAATCGAATTACGGAGTATCGCAGGGAAGACAAGAAAGATACTAAGCTCTAATGTCCTGAAAAATCTTCTGAATAAATAACAATGAGGTGTAATTGTACAATTATTCTCACTAGAAGTTCCAACATCAAAATCATCTATTTCTCCAGATCTCCAAAAATTCTTGGACAATCATTCCAAGGTGTTTGAAACTCCCAAAGGACTCCCACTTATTCGTGATCATTATCATGCTACTAATTTGATTCCAGGAAGTGTTCCTCCAAACATCAGGCCTTACAAATATCCTTATGTCCAAAAGAGAGAAATTGAACGTATGATTGCATATATGTTAGAGGTTGGTATAATTCAACCTAGTCAAAGTTCTTTC
The DNA here is from genome assembly GCA_034641835.2 of Pinus albicaulis. NCBI lineage: Eukaryota > Viridiplantae > Streptophyta > Pinopsida > Pinales > Pinaceae > Pinus > Pinus albicaulis. Next base: position 359,285,846 of record CM076576.1, read on the forward strand.
TCTACTCTAGTCATATTGGTGCACAAGAAAGATAGATCATGGTGCATGTGTCCGGATTATAGGGAGCTCAATTGTTGGAAGGGAAAGAATATTGCCATCATTGACAAAGGGGGAGACTGTTGGTCAAGGTTGTCATTGATGTCAATATGGAATTAACCTAGATGTCAATATTCTTGAGATGTCTGGTTCAAGATGATGATGTCATGACATCAATGAAGATGTCAAATCATGAAGAAGTCAAACCACTAATGAAAGAAGCCCTAAAAATTCCTTGATCTAATGTTCCATACACTTGATGATCTAGAACTTAACCCTTGATGTCATGTCATGATGTCATACACTTTGATACTTGATAATGACATATGATGATCATGGTTGGAGATCATTTCAGGATTGGAAGACTATTTTGGAGTTCAAGCTCAGTATTAAATATCAATTTCCCATTCGTGTGATTGATGAATTATTGGATGAATTGCATGGATCAATTTATTTTACCAAGTTGGATCCTTGTTTAGGATATCATCAAATTAGAATGAAGAATGAAGATATTCCTAAAAGAGCATTTAGAACTCATGAGGGTCATTATGAATTTTTGGTCATGCCTTTTGGCCTTACTAATGCACCTTCTACATTTCAAGGGTTGATTAATTTCATTTTCAAACCCTTCCTTAGAAAATTTGTGCTAGTATTTTTTGATGACATACTAATCTAAAGTAGGTGTTGGAAGGATCATGTTCAATATGTTGACAAGGTGCTAAAACTATTGGAGGAGAAATAATTATATGCAAAAATATCCAAATGTTTCTTTGGAGTACAAGAGGTGGAATATTTGGGTCATATTGTATCTCACGAGGGTGTTAAGGTAGACCGTAAAAAAATTAAATCCATTAAGGAATGGAAATTCCCCACAACAATAAAGAAGTTGTGATGATTTCTCGGGTGAATAAGGTATTATCACAAGTTTGTTAAGAATTATGGGAGAATAGCAGCACCTCTAACAACATTACTGAAGAAAGATGCATTTTCATGGAATCCTCAAGCAACTAAGGCCTTTGAACATCTTAAAGAGGATAGGTGCCTAGCACCGGTCTTAGGTATGCCAGAATTCACAAAACCCTTTATTGTAGAATGTGATGCCTCACGAAACATAATTGGTGTTTTTTTAATGCAAGAAGGAAGAACCATTGCTTTTAAAAGTCATCCAATCAAAGGAAAGTATTGACAGAAATATATTTATGAGAAGGAATTGTTGGAAATACTACATGCACTAAATAAATGGCGACCTTACCTAATGGGAAGACACTTCAAGTTAAAAAATGATCATGATATTCTTAAACACTTTTTGGAACAAATACTATCTTCAGAAGAGCAGCAAAAATGCGTCACAAATATGTTGGGTTATGACTTTGAAATCATCTACAAAAAAGGGAAGCTAAATGTTGTTGCATAAGCACTCTCAAGAAAGGATGAAGAGGTGGGAGCATTGCTTTGTGCCATTTCTATTATCCAACCAGATTGGATAACCGAAGTAATCGATGAATGGAAGAAGGAATAAGAAATGTGCACACTCATTCAAAATTTGCAGCAAGATCCTAGTAAATATGATACATTTAGTTGGAAAAATGATTCCTTATGGTACAAATATCACTTATATATTTGCAATAATTCCCAACTAAAACAAAATATTCTTTTAGAATTGCACACTTCTCCTTTAGGAGGACACTTAGGATTTTTAAAAACTTACCACAGGGTGAAGAAAGTTTTTTTTTTGCGATGGCCTTAAATCTGATATTCAAAATTCCGTGGCAGAATGTTTGGTTTTCCAACAAAATAAAGTTGAGAGAATTAATACCCTGAGTCTTGTACAACCCTTATCCATTCCAAGTCAACTTTGGGAGGATATTTGAATGGATTTTATCATAGGTTTACCTAAGTATGAAGGAAAGAGTGTCATCATGGTGGTAGTTAATAGACTTACCATGTATGCACACTTGTGTGCATTATCTCATCCATTTAAAGCAAGTGAAGTTGCTACTGCATTTATGGAAAAAATTCAAAAGATACATGGAAACCCAAAGATTATTGTAAGTGACAGAGATTCCATTTTTATTGGAAAATTTTCGATGAGATTATTTTCTTGTTTGGGTACTCAACTAGCTCATAACTCATCTTATTATCCTGAATCCGATGGTCAAATAGAGATAGTGATTAAATTTTTGGAAGGATACCTTTGTTGTTTTGTATCTAATAAGAAAAAGGAGTGGGTCAAGTGGTTACCTCTCATTGAATGGTGGTATAACACTTCTTTCCACAATGCAACAAAAATGACCCCATTTATGGCAGTTTATGGATATCATCCACTGTCCATCACATCTTCTTTAAGAGAAAATTCTAAGGTTAAAGCAGCAAAATATCACATCGAGCATCCACAAGAAGTTTTCCATCCCAATCTGGCAAAAAATCGAATAAAACAACAGGAAGATCAACATCGCAGCGAGACAATTTTTGATGTAGGAGTCTGGGTATTTTTACGGTACAACAATACAAACAAATGTCCCTCAAGCAAGCTAAGAAGGAAAATAAATTATCGCCAAAGTACTATGGTCCTTACAAGGTGTTACAAAATATTGGTACTGTGGCATACAAATTGGAGCTTCCTGCTTTTCGGCGAGTGCATCCAGTTTTTTATGTTTCATGCTTAAAGAAGGTTATAGGGGACAAAATTCCATTTCAAACAATATTTCCAAAACTTGATGAGGAAGAAAAAATCATATTGGATCCCGAATCATTCACGAGAACAAGAAATCGACAGCTATGAAATCGATCAATTTCAGAGTTTCTCATCAAGTGGAAGAACTTACCCACTGAAGATTCTACATGGGAGGATAAGAATTTTATACGGAATCATCTAGAGCTACTTAAGCATTGAGGACAACACCTTTTTAAAGGACAGGGGCATGTTAGGTCCCTATATTACTAGTATAGTCCCTTATTGTTGTTAGTGTAACCCCCTTATTGTTGTACCGCTGTAACCCCAATATTGTTATTATTGTGCCCTTACATTATTATTTTTAGGTTGGATAAGATTATATTGTGATCCCATGGACTCCTATATATAGAAGGAGGTTTTGGTGATTTGTATCATCCAATAATTTTTCATTTATGTAATGTATTGGAGGTTTCCCCCTCGAAATGGCTGATTTCTAAGGCCTTGATCTCTCTTTTCTTCTATTTTTGGAGTTGGTTTCATAACAAAATGTTTTCCGCAATAACACCCTGGTCACATAATACACCAAAAAATTTGCATAACCACCACTATGTGCACACTTTAATGTTGGATGGGAGGTTAGAAGTCAACCCACTTTCTACTATGTGCCTACATTTTCGCCGACTAACCAGGAGGTCTAACTAGCTCGCATGCCCAACTTAGGACCATTTCCTTTGATTTTTTCCAAAGGACCTATGTGGAAAACCCATCCCTTAGCATGCCTTGAATCAAACGACAAAATTTTCAAAGGTGGTAAATATTTTTATCCCAGACCGAGTCTGCCCATCTATTTCATATGGTGCCCCTTAAAATATTTTTTGGGTGACATGATCACTAGGCTGACATCATTTGAAAAAAATATTAGCACAAAAACCTTGAGCTGTCACATGTTAGGAAATATTCCCATTCCCTGAGATTGAGAAACATCGAGCGTTTCTCACTATATTCATTATAAAACCCGCGAGGTGATGTTGTCTATCACTAGTGCACCACCTTCTCACTACTAGAACATGTCCAAATCTTAGTGGTACCACATGTAACTCTTTTTTGGCCAACTTAGGGACATGAAAACACTAAATTAGCATCAACTTTCTCACTGAATTTTTTTTATAACTTCATCTTCATTAGCATCATCATGCCACCTATTCTCCACACCATCCTCTCTTCCAATGAAAATCCACCATTTGGAATTCGATCTATGTCACTAGTACGCAAAAGGAATGGTTCTTGGGCCTTTGTATTTCAAATAATTATTTTATAAATATTATGGAACCGGGGTGTGGATTTTTAATGGAAATGGGAAGGGAATGTCCATATATTTTCGAGACATAAATTATTGAGACCTTAAACTTAACCCTCCTCTGGAAACTCCTGTGGAAAAAAATCCAAGGTTACATGTCTTTAGTGGGACTAAAAGGTATCATCTCACTATTGGGCCCTCCCGCCTACATGCCACCTTCTTATTGAGACCGACCACTTGCATGGCCCCGTGTCTCATTGTCTAGTCACCCTCAGACTTTTGGACTTGCACCTCATTCTAAAAATCTCAAGGAAGAAGCTTAGGGTGATGTGTCCTATGGGACCTCCTGAATAAAAAAACTACACAAATCCAAAATATCCTGTGATTACGTGTCCTTTCCAACTTCTCCATAAATTTTTAATTGATGTCAATGATAAAAGCCTACAATGTTTGAAGATGATGAAACACTAGGATTATTGAATATGTCTTAAGCGTGACCCTAGCGTTATTGAAGCAAGAAATTTTTGAATAATATGTATATACTCTGATGGAGACGTTAATTATGTAGATTCATCTAAAAGAGACCCCTAGTTCCCACAATAGTGTGTCATCTAAAATATGAATAGACCTTCCATGTGGCATAACATTGGTTTCATTAATAGTGGTTTTTGAACTATGAAAGGAAGGAAAATGATATTGCATTATAGTGAGGTTTATAACTCCGTAAGTAATACTAAATCATCGAAGTGAGAAGATGTAACAAACATAATTGAAATTATTGATATTTCCTTTGACATTTAGGGTAAAATAGTCACAATAATTATGGTTTCTCTAACTAAATTAGTGACAATAATTATGTTATATCTAGGTATTTACAAAATGTTATATTTCGCAATATTACTTATATTCTTTATAATCGATCAGCCTATAAAAATGGATCCACCAGTATGCAATGGTCCCAAAAATATATATTTATTAAGAATACCACCCAATTTTACTTAATTACATGTATCAAGAAATTTCTCGAGGATGTGATGATATAAAATCTCATGGAATAGTAGTATTGGTCAAGTGATGAATCATCGTCAAACGATAACAACCTCATAAAATAATATATATTGCATATTCATGGCTATCATTTTATTCTTCATAACTTTAATGACATTGTTTCAACTCTTTTGAAGTGAACACTTCCCAAATATTTCTTTGTTTTGCTTCTCAACAATTTTTCCAACCTTTGTATTTTTAGTAAAAAATACCATTTTGATTATTTGACCTTCATATATTATCTTTAGTTGTAGTAATTAGAAAACGATTCTCAATGACACATTCAAAATTATAACCAAATTACTTCTACCTGCAACTCTTAATATTCCCAACTAGTATAAATTCGTTGTTTAGATAGGGGTAAAAGGGATCGAATTCCATTCATAATTACTCCAATATCAAAAATTGTTGTGATTGTCTCCAATGCATTATATCTCAATAGAAAGATTCCATGTCTCTTCAAAATTTAAGGATTTTTCTGAATTTACTTGCCTGAAAATTGGGTATTCATCCCCAAAAACTCGTGATGGTAAGTTACTATAAGTATATATGAATTTAGAACATAATTTTTCCACTTAAAAAAGTCATACCAAGGGTTAAAATTTATTGTCACTTCATAATAACCATGCACATAGGTTGTCTCCAATAAGTATTTTATATATATATGTAGAAGGTCTCCAAACCAATGCTTCTCCTCTAGACACCATGTGCCCAACTATGAGATTGTTTATATGTATAACATGGTTGATGTACTAATATTTCACCCTACAACCTCCTTCCAATTTGAAGAAATATATTTTTAAATGATAAAGGTGTGGTGCGTGGAGCCCTTCTCTAAAAGAAATCCTTACAAACATGAATCCCTAAAACCTCTAACATTAAGGGATGAATAATCTATTACCATAGGAAAATAGAAATAGATATATTATCTATGGTTGAATAAAAACATTAATAAATAAGCTTCTCGTGCTAACAAAACTTTAGGATAGGTCTACGTCATATTTGCATGCCTTTCAACAACATTTAGTTTTTACATGTTTATAGCCTTGATCTCAATACAAGGTTTGAACATTCATTATATTATTCACTATAAACATACTACTCATACTCATAATTTCCTAAAGAGACGTGATATTGATTTGAAATGAATGAAGCAAGTGATCAGAAATTTCCGATAAAAATATTCTCTCTAAGATAAGTATTTTTCAACATCGTACACCATGTTTTCTTTTATCAAAAGTTTCCAGAAAGTTTCAATTTATAGGGACAAGTAGGGACAAATATGTCTCTACCATAAATTTTTATTATCTATCTGTAAGGTTTACTATTAAATATACAACCTTAAACTATGTTATATTTTTTGATCTTAGTCGGTGATAGGGTTTCTTAACCATAAGTATCCACTATATATCTCTCCTCTACTCTTCACATTTTTCCATGTCTTGATAATAGACTTGGATAGTGGCTATGAAAAGTTGGTATTAAATCTCATAGTTATGAATCTTCTTATATCTATTAGAACTCCAATTAGGGAAAAAGGAATACTAGAATTTCAACCCACCCTATATGGAAGGGGTATCCACTATCATGTTTGTTCACTTGGAAAATATAAGAATAATAATTAAAAGAAGAGTGGTTGATTTGGACTTCCTAAAACTTGTAGGGATAAATTGATCTCCACCACCACTTCTTATTATTTATCTCGAAGGCTTACTATTTAATATACAACCTTAATTTATATTAAACATTTTGACCTTAGTCAGACTTAGGGATTCATAACCATAAGTATGCATTATATATATATCCCTTTCTCTTCACATTTTTTCCTTGTCTTCATAGTGTATCCATATACTGCATCTGAAAAGTTGATATTAATACTCAGACTTGTGAAGCTTCCTATATCTATTAAGAACTCCGATAAATAAAATTCAACACTAAAAGTTTCTCATTTTGGATGCTTCTTCTAGATAGTTTCCATGATTCATATCAATTGTTTGAATAGCTTGTCCACAAGAGAAAATAATATCATAGTTTGGATTTTCTATCTTCCTATTAGTAAGAATAGGATTACCATACAACTTGATTTGGTATATTACCTCATCTTTCTGAATAGTCACATGAATTTCCTCATCGAGAGTCAAAAGAGGCATCTTGAAATGGAGGCTAAGATCATTAATTTAATTTGATAAGATGTTACCTATCTCGTAAACACCAAAATGTCCATATTGAACTTGGTATAGAATAGAGAAAAAATAAATCACTCCATGAATAAATATAAATTTTCCTCGCATCATTATGGCATAATTATCTATTGAAAAATCGAGTTTCTCACTATCTTTATGGTTGATACATGGATCTTCATCATCTCCATTTGTATATGTTCCTGGAATATATAATGAATATTACAAACTTCATTTTTTCTTGTTTGTGGGGACTCAGAAGGCGTAGCTTGTGTTATCACTCCACCAAATCTCTAAGGTTGAGAAAGAGTCAAAATAGAGGTAACCACAGATCAATATTTTAGCTTGGTAGATAGACCTACCAAACCAAATAGGGCTCTCTCCACAAAGTCACAACCAAGAGGGTTGGATGAATCAGGGTTTTTGGCTAGGTATACATGATTTTGTTTGTTTGAATTGGTTTGCTAGATGGGTGAAATAGGTCCAAGAGGCGAGGTGAGGGAAAATAAGATTAGGATTGTATTCCATTCAATAGGGAAAGGTAGGTAGAAAGGCTAACACTTTATTCTTTTTAATTGAGATGGATCAGACCGATGAGGTCCTAGAAAGAGCGAGACAATGCATCTATTCTTTCTAAATTGAAGAAATGAGACAAACTATGAAGATTTTCCAAAAAAAGAGCAGAGAAGATGTATTATGCTTATCAACTAGAAAACCAAAATATAATAGAAATTAAATGGATCATGGAGAGTAAAAAAAAATCATACATATGCAACATAAGAAGAAACAATGTTAAATTTCCATACCACAGGTATCCCAAATAAATATCTGCAACTCTTTCATTAAATTCCTGCGAAATACTCATTACACTAGAGTCTTTGATCAATACCACATCTTCCAACTACATCCTTGTCAAATGAGTGAAGAAGTGAAAGATATAGACATCAAAAAATGTCTCCCGACCTTAGGGGTCGAATCCCTAAGTTGAGTTGTTCCACCAAAAATTGAACTGCATACAAAAGTGTAGGGAGGTCAAATTGACTCATTCCTCACTTTTTCGAAACTAATTCATTACATCTCATTGAGATTTTTTACCTAATGTATTTAGCCATTGGTAACTTAAAAACATGATTATTACATTTACATACTTGAATTACATTGGTAAAAACATCATTTTCGAAGGTGAAACCCAGAAAACTAAGAAAATTTCCAAATTTTAGGAAACACAGAAAATTGATAAAAAGCACAGCCCTAGTGTAAAAAGCACAGCGCTAGTGTAAAAAGCGCAGTGCCAACTTCAGCTCCACTTTTGAAGGGGTTCCAAGTGTGCCAATTGAGCTCAGGATAGCTCATTGGAAAGCCTATCTTGTCTAGTTTCCAAAGCTGTCCTTGGTTTTCAACAAAAAATGACTTGATTTGACCCTCCAAAAGGTCAATCTCCCAAGACTGGTCAAAAGTGCAGCACTGACCTCAAAAACAACGCATAAATATTTTTTTTGAGTTGTTTTTTGACTTTTTGACTGACTAGTTGGCCCAAAAAATCTTAGAAAAGTTTCTAGGGTGACTGTATTTGGCCTTATGAATCCAATGGTGCCTTTATTTTTGTCATTGGAGGTCACTAGGTGCGCTTTTAACAGTACAACTCTGCAAAAATTTTGAATTTTCTAGAAACAGTTGCCTCTAAGATGGAGCGATATCTCACTAATGATGAGGTGTTTTGATAAATAGAAAGATTTTTTTTTTTCTTTGGAATGTTGTGAACAAAAAATTCCTCCAGTTTTCTCAAAATTCATTTTTTGTTTCCAAAATCATCTTTTAAAAAAGGTGTCTCAAACGAGATTTTGCACAGGCACAAAAATAGGTTATAAAGATGTGAATGGATCTCTCATTCTGTAACACCTATGTAAAAAGTGAGATAATTTTTTTTACTTTGATATCTTAGGAGAAGAAACCTCATCTAGTTTCTATTTTTTTTTTTTCCATAATATTTTTTGCAAAAAGGTGACCAAATAGGACATTTTTGGAAAATGTGCCTTCGAAGAATTTTTCAAATTTTCTCAATTTTTCTTAAAATTGCTTCAGACTTACTTCATGGGGACATGATATGGTATTATATACTATCATGGATACCTCAATGAGAAAATCAAACTTACCCTTCTCTTTCTTCTTGATTAGGATTTGTAGTTATGGACCAATTCACAGAAATCAAAGAAGCCCACATGTTTGAAGCAAGTGATTGTCATGGGTGAGGAAATTGATTCTATAGTGTTGGTAGGCTCAAGTATAAGAATGATTATTTTCTTATGTTAACAATGTTACCGATGAAATAGGTACCCTCAATGTTACCTACTTTTTCAAATATCAACAAAAACACTTGATTTTGAAAAGGTGGCGATGCGGAATCACGTGTTTTTTCATGTTTTTTGAGACTTTTTAGGCTAGAGTTCTGTTTTGAGGTGTCTTGCCTACTTGATTGGTAATTGTGTTTGTGGCCTTCTCTCTTGTCTATCCTCCTCTTCCGGTCTATCCTCCTCTTCCTCCATGCAATATTTTTCTTCTTCCTCCATGGTATTTTTGTCTAGAATCCCTAGGGATGAGGAAATGGGAGTGGGGATAGATTTAGTGGGTGGGAAATGGGGTAGAAAAAACTAGAAATAGAGGGGAAGGGGTTAATAAACTTAGGGAGGTGGTGAGGGGTTAAAATTTTTAGGTAATTTGGAATGTTAATTTTACTACATGTTTGATGGTAATGGGTGCCTAGGAAATTGAGATGCCTAGGACTTAGGGTTTAGGGAAAAATGGATTTAGGGATAGAGATATAGAAATGTAGGGGTAGGGATGGGTTTGACAGTGATTTGGGAAGGAAATATGAGGTCTTAAGGAATCAAATTGGGAATGAGGGAATCGGATTAGGGTTTTGAACTAGACAAAATCCTAATTTGGCATGAAAACTCAAACACCATGAAAATGCTCTTGAAGATAGAAAGGAGGTGGAATTTATGTCTTACTTACTTGTTAAGAGAAGGTAAGAACCTTTTCTAGAGGATTAGAGGCAGTTTCGAAGATTTTTGGTGCTTATTGGGAAAACTGGGAAAAAACTCAACACCTTACCCAGTTCAAGCATAGCGCTCTTCAGAAAAACATATAGCGCTGTTGTCCAAAAGCACAGCGTGTGTTCAAAAGATGCAGCGCCACACAAAAACTCAAATTTTGACCCGTCAACTTGGTTTTTTGAGCCGAGGGAGTGTGAGCTCGATGGTTGCAATAGAAAATGAGCTTCTTCTTTGCCTTATGGTGGTATTTATACTTGATGAATTTGAGGTTTTGGTCCTTGGGACCAACTTTCTCTTTTCTTCTATTTCACTTTACACATTGAAACTATACCTTTTCCATTTTTGACTTCGTTATTTACACATTGATCGTTTGATGACTGAGAACTTTTTAAATTTTGACTTTTGATGCTTTGTTGGCATGTGGAAATTTGAGTTGGAAGCTTGGGAACCATGAACTTATTACAGATTGAGTGACATAAAATTACATAATGAGAAATAAAAAATACATTTTGAAATCAAAATTACATCTTAAAATTAAAATTACTCCTTACAAATAATCTTTACATGGTAAAGAGAAGTTATTTGATTAATTTCTTACTTGCTGCTCTTATGCAATGGAAATGGTTTATTATTGGACTTTGAAAAACCCTAAATACCTAATGAGAGTCTTGAATGAATGAAATTCATAGTGAGATTACTAAACAAGTGATAAAAACTCATGAATGATGGTCATTCAACATATTATTAAAATGAGCGAGCAAGTAATGGAAACTTAGGAAAAGTGAAATTTTTTGATTTTAGAGCTATCATGAGTGAGTAAATTTTGGAATGATGACCTAGTGGAATGACAAAAATTTCTGAATGAGACCCTAATATGATATGAAAAGAGGAATTTTGATCATTTATGTAAGGATGAAAACAATTACAGTAACACCTTATAGCCTTGAAAAATTGTTAGAATAAGATTTCTAACAATATAGTTTATGATCCCATTTGGGATAGGTAATTGGGGTAAAATTTCCTTCAAATATAGGGTATCCAAATGGGGCCTACCTGTATTTTGGTTGCAGCATATTGACAAAATATTGCATATCTCCTTATTCTTATGGAATTATGGGGAGTGAAACATGCCATTGTAAAGTTCTAGGAATTCTCTATTTGACTATGTAATCTCCTCTTTCATTTGCACAATATTTGAAATTAATAACAACAATTTTCAATAGATTGAACAACATTGTGGGATTCCTCTAAGGGATGAAATAACCTCAAAGGACCCAAAAGAACTCATCTAGGTTGTAGGATCACGTTTTGATTCCTAAGCTTGATTTTGGAATGGTTATGTTTTTTGATCTTCTATTTCTAGTTTATTTTGTAAGAAGACACTTATGCCAATGTTTCAGTTCTAGTATGGTAACTTTTGTCTTTTTTGGCTCATAGTTGTCACTATGAGACGATAAAGTTTAATATTGGGAACAACATTTTTGATATGATGATCTCATCCATCATTCATATTCGGAAGGCTTATATACTATATTTCTTAGGTTGAGAGTTGGAGGAAAGCCTATACATTCTCTCTTGTGTTAAGAGTCATAGGAAATCATATAACTTTCTTATGTTTAAAGATGTAAGAAAGTACAATGAAAAAATTAACGAAATAAATGTATTATTTATATTATATCTAATCACTTAAATAATAATAATAATAATATATTTATATTATGTAAATTATATAATTATTTATTGAAAAATTATTACTATAAATTTAATTATTTAAATATAATTCAAACACTTTAAAATGTCTCCTTTGAATTAATTTATTGATAATTTTTTTAAATTATTTTAAATCAATAATCATATCCAAACTAATATCCCAAAAAATATATTTTTTAAATGAATCAAAATTAAAAAATAATATATGAAATTATGAATTATAATAATTTTATAAACTAAATCCTATTAAACAAGTGAAAATAAAGAACTTCAAATTTTTTCCAACAAAATAAAAACGAAACACCATATCATACATTGAACTTGTTGCCTCTACATAATTTTCAAAATAATTCTTTTCCATAACTTCACACCTAAAATAATAATCTTTGAATATTACAAAGTAATTTTTATTTTAAATTTGTTTTTGTTATCGTGCTCAACAAGAATGAACCTTTTATATTACAAAATGAATTCACTATAAACATCATCTTTATTAACACACATATATGTCCAGAAACTTAATCATATTTTTTTATCTTAAAAAAAAACCATAACAGAAACCAGCTTTAATATTCAATAATCAGTACTTATTTCCCACCCATCAAAAAGTATCACAAAAAAATATTGATTCATTTATAATATTATATTCTATTTTCCTTAATAGATTTTTCAGTTTTTCAAAATTAGAGAAAAACTACCAAAACTACTCGCCAATTCTTTTCATTTATTTAAAATATTATATTTTTCTATGTAAAGTCTAAGCACTTTCTATTCATAAATGGAAGCTCTCTAATCTTCAATGTTGGGACCTATACAAATACGCGTCACGAGAATAAGTGTAGAAAATTAATGACAATAAACAACCACAAATTCAATGTCAGAAACAATTACTTAGATACTACAGTGGAGCCTTTGCAACCAGAGAAGATATTGGAAAAAAAACTGATTAAAAACACCAACTGCAAGGAATATTATAAGTATTTGCAACCAGAGAAGATATTGGAAAAAGAAAACTGATAAAAACACCAACTGCAAGGAATACTACAAATATTTGGTGGAGTGGAAAGATGATCCTATAGATGCCACATTATTGCCCAAAAGTGGAAGAAATCTTGAAGACTGGATGACTACCACATTTAGGTGGGAGAACTTTTGAAAACCTCGTGGGCACGAGCCCATGAATTCTCTGTTATTTGGGAGTATGATGCAGTGAAATTCATAAAATTTGATTAATTGAGATGTCAAAATATTTTAGGAGGGTTGGTTCCTTAATGAATGGGATTGTTAGAATAGAGTTGGTGTAGATTGTCATGTAATTGAAAATTGGATGGTGTTTATATGGTTTAGATTGTCATATAATTGAAAATTGGATGGTGTTTATATAGATCTAGAGCCAGTTGTAGTGATGTACTTCTTTAATGATAAATTTAATAAAAATAATTAGAGTGTGGTGAGATTATTTAATAATTGTTGGGATTTGATTATTTTCTCTAAGTTATTGGTTCACTTGATATTGATCCATTTGATCGTGTTTCTATGAATGTAGAGTTAGCTGTAGTGATGTACTCATTTAATTAATGATTGATTTAATAAAAATAATTAGAAATTAAATAAAAATAAATAGTTTAAGGTGAGAATGATTTTTAAGTCTTAAAACATTTTATTCGAAAACAACTCTCCTATCATGCCACATGCCACATTTGTGATTGTGAGATTGATTTTGATATGAAACGAATGAAATAATGTATACCATCAGATTAAAAACAAGTATCCGTTAGTTACAATTCATTCAATATGATAATCAGTTACAATTCGTTTCTCATAGCCTCATCGTTTGAAAAGCTTGCCAGGCATATGATTGCTATTTCTTTATATGTGCAGTGCTGATAAAAAACACTAAAGGTGCAACTAGACGCTGTATTTGATAATCAAGGCTGACGACTCCACTTTTTATTAATATGACTTTAGTTTTACATATTAATAAAATCATATCCTTTAATACAACTATCCTCAACTTTGAAATGATGGGAATCTCTTCTTTCCTCTTTTAGGCATGTGTGTTTTTAAAATTATTTTCTTTAAATATTTAGTGCATTAAAATAGTAATAAATACAAAATCCCATTTTTTCTAAAATTTTAATCAGTCTTATTTATAAAAATGAATAAGATAAAATAAGAAATCAAGTAATTACGCCGTAAGGCGTTCTTATTTGAAAACAACTCACCTAGCTGCCACTGTGTTTATGTGTGAGCCATTGGATGAAATGTTACACTATTGAAATGTTTTAGGCCATTAGATCCACAAATAAATAATTTTATATATTTTTATTATAAATGTTGTAATGTCATGTTTAACATTTTGACTATGTGAGATTACACAAAAATAAAAATAAAAGTGAATTAAATAAAAAGATTGACATAATGTAAGGAACATTTTAACTAGGTCAAAATACAGTAAAAATTAAAAATAATAATAAACTATAAAAACAACTCATGGTATTGACCCATGGTATTCATGTGGAATGTAGTTTATTTAAAGGGGGGAATTAATATGGCCTAGATTAATTAACTAGCTCAAAATACAATAAAAAATAAAAATAATAAAATAAAATAATAATAAACTATAAAAACAGCTCATGGTATTGACTCATGGTATTCATGTGGAATGTAGTTTATTTAAAGGTGGAAATTAAGATTGCCTAGATCAATCTCGACTTTGGAATGTAGTTTCTTTTAAAATTTTATTTAATAAACTACATCTAAATTTTCATACATCCAAATATACATAGTTTTTCTTGTTCTATATTATTTTTGTTACAACTATTTTATTATTCCAAAAATACATGGTTTTTTTTGTTATATATTATTTATGTTACAACTGTTTTATTATTCATAAGTAGTATTTCTTAATATATAAAAAAATTAAATTAATAATAAAAAAATTTAAAATATGTGATTTTTTTAATTTCCAAATTAGTCATGATTTATCTTGAGATATAATGACGAGTGTTCATAATTATGATTTCTTAAATAACACTAAATTTACTTTTAATTACTTAATTGTAATAGTTTGTAACTACATAACAATTTGTAACTACATACATACACTTTCTCATTTGTTTTGTTAATGAATATCAAATTTCTCCCCTTCAAAAAATTTCCTAATAAATTGATATTGAAAACCAACTTATGTTTTGACACAGTCTGTAGGTGGGATAGATCCATATATGTTGAGATAAATTCCAAAATTTCATTATAAGGTCTGAGTTGAAGATGGATGAATTTGAATATATGTTAATACATGAACATTAACAACTATGTTGGGCCATATGACATTGTTTGTCTCCCTCAAAATATTTCTTTTTATAATTTAGTATCCATGTCAATTTTTAAATTGAAGCCTGTCGCAATTTTTGGTTTAGGATGCCATATTGGATCAGAGAGAATTTGTTAGAACTTCCAAAAATGGCATTCAACATCTTTCACTCTCTATAAAAAAATGATCCTAAACATTTCACAATCTGACTCAGATTTTCCAAAATATCTCACATCATCGTGGTCCTTACGATATTTACGACACCTTGACAACAATGGAGGATCTCAAACTCTTCACAACAACATTTAAGAGGTGGTAATTTTAGTTTACCTAAACAAACATTTTTTACAATGTAGTAGAAAGGCTTTTTGGTTCCTTTGCATACAGGATCGACATGATTAAAAATTTTGTGTATAATTATCATATGAGGCTTGTATTTAATAGAGTGTCTTACAGAATATGAAAGGAGTGTACATGGAAGTTTACGATAGCATAAAAAAAATGACATAAGAGGCGCAAAATATTTAAGGAAGAGACACAATGATCTATGCCCGAAAATTTGTATGAACAATTCTAATAATTCGTACAAATACAAATATTTATTTATGAGAACCTTAACTTGGGGTAATATTTCACCGAGTGATGATCAGTTAATTTTGTTTTATTTTTCTCATGCCTATCCAGTGGGAGGATTATATTGATTCATATATGGTAGAATCCAGGTGTATTTCTAGTGGTTATCGTCTCAAGATGGAGGAGTACCTAGAGAATGGGATACTCTAAAGTCTCCACCCTCTGAAATTAGAACTTTGAAGAAAGCTATTTTTTTGGATATGATGATATCAATTACCTTTTTTATCCTATGTGGTTGTCTGGGATACACAACCTTGGGATAAAATACACATGGAAATGGATTGGAAGGATTTGGATTCTATGAGCCTTACTGTCTCATTGATTTTTCCAATCCATGCATTGTGGTTAACTTGGTTGGATCATGTTTTCTAATAATGTGTCCAAATATATCAATTCAAAATATAAATGCCAAGGTAATGAAAAACAATCATTTCCAAAAATTGGAAAAATAATCTCTCTATCTAAACATAGGACATATCTAGGTATAGATCCAGCAGAAGGGATCATGTTCCACCGGCTTATTAGCATATCCTAACTCGAAGGGTGTCAAGGAGAATTGACCCAATCACCTCCCATTAGAGAGGTGCTTTTAGTGAGGGGAGCATGACCAATTGAACTAATTCTCAGGGAGTTTTCCACGAAAAATCTTAGCAAATGCACCCGAAGAAACCACATCTTTTCAACCAAACTAATTAGAGCCTAACCCCAACGAAAAAAGGAGAATTGACCTCGTTACCTCCCAATGAAAAGTTTTTTTAGAAACAAGACCTCAATGGATTGAATTAATCCTCAAGGCTTCCCAATTATCCACTTTTTGTTCTGCTTGATTGAAAACATTACCTATATCGGCCGAACATCTTATTCTCTTACATGTTTTTTGTCAAGTAATTTTGGCATAACGTTTTGTTTAGTAATTTTTTACCTATATTGGCAAAACATCTTATTCTCTTACATATTTTTTGTCAACTAATTTTGGCATAACATTTTGTTTACTAATTTTTTATGCCTTACGACGTTTCCTTTGCAACATCTGGTGCAATTGCTAGTTTAATTTCATCACATGGGAAATTTTATATTATTAACTAGAGATTTTTTTTATTTATTACTCACAATTCATTTTATATATTAGCATTATTGTATTTTAATTACTATACTTTAATAACTAGTGACAATTTAATTGGCAACTACTAATTGATGATCATCAAATCCACTTGATTAACTTGTGTTTATGGAATTGACATACGATTTCTATTATATATTCATTTTGTTAAAATTAAAAATAGATGAATCTATGAAGTATATGTTCTACGTTTTAATCAATTTTATTAATAAATTTTTCAAATTTGAGATATTTAAATATAAAAGTTATTTAAATTAATAAATGAGTTTTAAATTTTGATAGGTAACAACAAGACATTATTTAATTATTTTTTTTGAAAAATTAATATTATTTAATTTATCAAATATATATAAATAATTAAAATTTTATTAATGATAATTTATAAAAAAATTAATAAGTGATTTTTTTTTCCAATAATTAATTTTTCACCATGAGGGATTTGATCTCTCTCAATGCTTAATTGATCCAAGGGTAATATGGATCTAGATTGGTTTGTGTGATGTGCATTCTATCAAAATTTGTTGAACATATGAATAATATTCATTTTAAATATGTTAAACACTACTCAGGTTGACCTTGAGGGATTTGATCCCTCCCCATGCTTAATAGATCCAAGGGTAAAATGAATCTAGGTTGGTTTGTGTATTTGCATCTAATAAAAATTTACTGAACATATGAATAATATTTATTTTCAATATTTTAAATAAAAATAATATTAATCTGATAAAATCCAAAGTTAAAATAGATTTAGGTTAATATTAATTGGATGATACCATACAAATTTCGTAAAACATGTGATTAATGTGATTCTTTTAATTATATTAATATGTCAAATATTAATTTGATAACATACTTGTCTTATATATCCCACTAACATTGGACTTGGACTTGTATATTGCTAGATTCTTCATTGAAATTTAATTCTCGGACATCTGTGCGATAACAAAACCATCATTCAAGTCAAACCCTAGACAACATCATCCTTCAATCTTAATTTGGATCAAATCCTTAATATTTGATTTCAACCCTTGGATCCTATGCTCAAGGTAAGCATAGTGCATCAAATATTTATTTCCTAAAGCTTTTTTTTGTTTGATTAACCAAATGTCACACTCTTCAATAAATTTTTATTTTTATTTTTTTAACTATACTTTACTAGAAATTAATCCTAGATCCTACCCTAATTTACATGTTTATGTAAATTTAATCTTATTGTTTTCCTTTAACCCATAACAGGGATACATAAGGTACTGTGTTAGTTACTTTACCAAAAGTTCAACCCATAACAGGGTTATATATATATGCTATGTAATCATTAATTACTCTCCAAAGTTTATCACTGCACTTAATAATACATGTTAATGTTTTTTTTTTAACATAGAACAAAAAGGAACAAATTAAAACATTGCATGCAGTCGCCATTACACTCTTAACAAACATAAACCCAACGTATATAATGCTTCTACCAATTCATGAGATGGCACGTTTAATTTCATTTAAAGCCGAGGCACCTGCATTCAATGGGATGGTACATTTGGCAAAATTTTACAGATCACGATGTAACTCATAAGGTTTGGTGTTAAAATCCTCTCCATAGATCTTAGCTAGATCAATGGTGAGCAGTTTGGGTGGGAATTTTTCTCGGTTCCACCGCCAACCCTAGCGCCTCCCGGCACTTGACTCCAAGAAAGGCTCTATCTAGTTCATTTCTACTTTGTTCGCTTGTGAAATCTGGAAAACTCAGCTCTGCAGTGAACCTTTCTGCATTTCTTTTATGAAGTTAACGAAGGAGTAACTTCATTGTGTTGAGCCTTACATCGAGGAGCTTCTCTGCAAAGCATTATTATCGTAGATACACCTATAGAGGCGAGTTGTTTTGGGTACAAATGGATTCTCTGTATAACAGAGGTAAATCCATCCATCGCTGCTCTTAAGGATTTATGTTTTTTTTTTTTTTTTTATATCTTAGATTAAAGAATTATTCCCGATTTTTATTCTTCCACAGCTTATAAATTTACTAAGGTTTCTCTTCATTATTGCATCTAGAAGCTTCAGAGGATAATGCACCCGAATGGCCGCTTCCAAACCTCCCAGGTAAACTACCAGTTAAACCCTTTTGTTATCATTAAAGAGTTTCTCTTCCGACGCATTATTGGTGCTATGTGGTTATCTAATTTATGTGACAGTCTTAGTTACTGATAACTCTTTCTTGTTTTAATTTCTTCGCAGGTTGATTTTATTTCTTGGGTAGGTTTTATCAAATTCGGTCTTGGTTGTCTTCCAAAGACCTTAACCCCGATAACACCGCCTGCGGATTTTCTTCCAGGTATTTGATGTCCAACAACAACCTTGCTTTCGCTAAATCAGCTGATACGGCCTTCTGGCCTTCTCAAGAACTTTTAAAAGAGAGAAAAAAAGGGCTTGCCAATCTTAACTTAGATTGTTTCTATTGGAGTTTAGGTTCAACTTTTATTATTGGCAATAGATTGGATATAAAGCTTCTCGCTAATTGAGAATACTGGCTTTTTTCTGAAATATTCATGTACATTCATGCCTCTGTACCCTTAAGGGTTTTTAATACTTCCTTGGTATGTGCATTTTCTGTGAAATGGGTTTTTATTATACGGATGACTGTTATATCCCTCTTTATGGATGTCCACATAACTAGTATATCTATTGTTATATTATTATTTCATGTAAGCAATCTCCTTTTATATATATAGAAACGTTTCTTATTGAAAAAATGGAATTCTTTCACCGTTATATTGTTTATCAGGTTAGCTCTTATTGGTTCTCATGAATTTGCTGAAATTCGCTTTGCTCTGTTTTTAATAAATATAATTTCTAACTCTAGATTTGTGCTCTCATTATAATCGAAAGGTCTATTTCCAGATATTCTTCAGTCCCTTATAGATCTGAGTTTTTACTATGATACACTCAGAGTTTTCGAATTTTTTTTATATCGTTGAAATTGGATAAATCATATAGAATTTGATTATATACAGTTTCTTCCTTCTTCTTTTTTTTACATATAAGCAATTCTGTAATATGAAATTAAGTAGAAAGGGTTTGTTTCCCTTATAGTCAAAACTGGTTACCGAACCACCCTTCATAGTGTCCGTGTATGGCTGTATTTATAAGGACGAGGTATCATGGGTAGGGTTTTTCCCAAACCCAAGAACAAAAGTCCAGATACTATCTCATAGAATTAACTTAAAACTTAACCTGAAGTTTTTTTTCTTTTTTTTTCCAGTTTCCTTGCTTATACATATTTTCATATTTATCTCTTTTCTAGATTCATTCACAGTATGTTAGAAAGATAAGAATGTATAAAAATAATAGTTACAATATTTTTATATTATAACAACCTTCTTTACTGCGTTTAAGATATTTATATATATGTATATAAATGTAGTCTTCCTCTCACTTGCACAATTTACAGAATTCTAATAAATACAATCTATCTATTATTCGCATAATTCCAGAATTATCTAGAAATGTTACAGTATTTATGTTGTGAACATAACTTCAGAATTTAACATTAACTACACAGGAATCTTGTTACTATTTCTTTACAGAATTCATGACATAACTATATATTTAGAATATCCATATGCAACTAAAGAAATAAAACATAATTTCATAAATTTTACTTGTCTGATTAGCAGATTATAGATATGGTCCTCCCAACCTTCAGGAGAGGCGATTACATCCTTATCCCACCCCCGTGCTCCAATTTCTAGAAAGGTACGGGTTAACAGTGGACTCTTTTCTGCTATGACCTGAGGACAGTCAGTCCATCCAACACCAAAAAATTAGTTTTAGGATTTTCTGAGTGTTTTTCCACTGGTCTCTACCAGCTCTGGAAAATCCACATTCTTTCCTCCAAAATAGAACAGAACCCCTATTCCTCACTAGGATAAACCTTTTATCCTCAGAGGAACAGGTAATTGTTTCCAAATATCCCCAACCACTTCCAATTCTTCGAAAACATTTTACCATCATCTTTTTATTTACTTTTATCTAGTTTATTTTCCATAAAAATGCTATTATTTAAAATAAATAACATAAATTGTCTCAGTTATTCCTTAACAAATATATACAAATTACTTAACTAGTTAACCAACTAGTTAGCAGCAAATGTAGCTGTCACAACTTCCCCCCTGGAAGTAACACCGTCCTCAGTGTTTTCACTCTAGCTCTGAAAAGAGTTCTGGGTAGGCTTCCTTCACAAATATTTCATCCTCCCAAGTAGCCTCATTCGGGCTGAAGTGATTCCATTGCACTTTAACCTGGGTGATAACTCTCTTTTGAAGCATGATTTCCCTTCGGTCAAGTATGCGTTACGGCTCGACCAGGAACTCTCTGTCTGGCACTACCTGCAACAACAAAATTTCTTGTCAATTTCTCACAAAGGAAATCATATTGCAAGTTAGGACTTGTATTTCTATCCTACCTCTATATGTTGCCAATGAATTGTGTGCTTTGAATCATGCACGTAATGCTTCAACAGGGACACATGAAATAGATTATGTACTCGAATGTGACTGGGTAAGACCAGCTGATAGGCCACAGGTCCTATCCTTTCCAAAATTTGGAAGGGTCCACAGAACCTAGGGGCCAATTTGGCACAAGAGGTCCACCGTAATGTGCTCCTCTTGGGTTTGATTCTTACGTACACATGGTCCCCCACCTCGAATTCCTGATAAGACCTCTTTTTATCCACATAGATCTTCTGCCGATCTTGTGCAGCCTTCAAATTTTGCCTTATCCTTTTTACTTCTAATTCCATTTCAGCAAGCATCTTGGGTCCCAATATTAATTTTGTTTCGGGGCTACTCCAGTGTATGGGTGTGTGACACTGCCTCCCATACAAGGCCTCAAAAGGACTCATCTTTCGGGATTCCTGGTAGCCATTACTATAAGAAAATTCACTGAGGTGAAAATAGTCTTACCATTTAGTTGGTTGCTGCATTACATACATGCGCAACATGTATTCCAATACCTGGTTTACTCGCTCTGTTTTACCATCAGACCAGGGATGATAAGCTGTGCTAAAGGTTGTCTGAGTTCCCAGTCCTGTAAACAATGTGTTCCAAAAGGCAGAGGTAAACTTGACATCCCGGTCCGAGATAACTGTCTTAGGAATTCCATGTAGTCTGAAAATCTCCTTCATGAATATGTCAGCTATTTGTATAGTCTTATAAGTAGACTGTACTAGTATAAAATGCGCAGATTCACTCAATCTGTCCACCACCACCATTATGGAATCATTTTTTCTTCTGGTCCGTGGTAAGCCTGTAATGAAGTCTACGGATATGACCTCCCACTTCCATTCGGGTATTAGTATGGTCTGCAATAATCCTGCAGGATGTTGATGCTCTACCTTCACCTACTGACATTCCAAACACTTACTTAGATATTCAACAATGTTTTTACGCATACCAGGCTAGAAGAATATCTTCCTAATTGCAGTCAACATTCTCTGGTATCCCGGATGACCTGCGTAATTATTGCGATGGTGTTCATTCATTATCAACTCTTTCGGATTCACACGGTTAGGCACATATAATTAACCTTGGAAAGTTAACATTTGATCTCCATTTATTCCATACTCGGTTGTGCCTCCTTTATTTCTGATTTCTTCCATTTGTTGCCACAAAAAGTAGTACTCGGGATCTTTTTGCGCTTCTTCCTTTATTTGTTCTGAAAATCTACTTTCCAGCTGATTATAATATAGCTCACATATACCATGTAATTTCCTACTTAAAGCATCAACAAATCGGTTTTTCTTTCCTTTGACATGTTCAATATCCATGTAAAACTCACTTACGAAAGCATTCCATCTTGCTTGTCTTGAACTTAAATCTGCTTGCTTGAAGTAACTCCTCAAGCTATTATGATCCGTTTTTAACACAAAAAATTTTCCCAGCAAGTAGTGTCTCCATACTCAAAGTTCATGAGCTACTGCTATTAACTCCAGATCATATGCGGAATACCTTTTTTCATGATCTTTCAAATATATATATATATATATATATATATATATATATATATATATATATATATATATATATATATATCTTAGATTAAAGCATTATTCCTGATTTTCATTCTTCCATAGCTTATAAATTTACTAAGGTTTCTCTTCGTTATTTCATCCAGAAGCTTCAGAGGATAATGCACCTGAATGGCCGCTTCCAAACCTCCCAGGTAAACTACCAGTTAACCCCTTCTATTATCATTAAAGATTTTCTCTTCCGACACATTATTGGTGCTATGTTTTTATCTGATTTATGTGACAGTCTCGATTACTGATAACTATTTCTTGTTTTAATTTCTTCGCAGGTCAATTTTATTGCTTGGGTAGGT
Organism: Pinus albicaulis; assembly: GCA_034641835.2. Classification (NCBI taxonomy): domain Eukaryota; kingdom Viridiplantae; phylum Streptophyta; class Pinopsida; order Pinales; family Pinaceae; genus Pinus; species Pinus albicaulis. The sequence goes on from CM076576.1 coordinate 359,309,284, forward strand.
GTTATCAAATTCGGTCTTGGTTGTCTTCCAAAGACCTTAACTCGGCTAACACTTCATGTAGATTTTCTTCTAGGTATTTAATGTCGAACAACAACCTTTATTTCGCTAAATCAGCTGATGCGGCCTTCCGGCCTTCTCAGGAACATTTAAAAGAGAGAAAAAAACTGCTTGCCAATTTTAACTTAGATTGTTGCTCGCGGAGTTTAGGTTCAGGATTTATTATTAGCAATAGATTGAATATAAAGCTTCTCGCTAATTGAGAATACTGGGTTTTTCTGTAATATTCATGTACATACATGCCTTTGTATCCTTAAGGGTTTTTAATACTTCCTTGGTATGTGCATTTTCTATGAAACAGGTTTTTATTATACGAATGACTGTTATATCCCTCTTTATGGATGTCCGCATAACTAGTATATCTACTGTTATATTATTATTTCATGTAAGAAATCTCCTTTTATATATATAGAAATGTTGCTTATTGAAAAAACATAATTCTTTCACTGTAATATTGTTTACCAGGTTAGCTCTTATTGGTTCTCATGGATTTGCTGAAATTCTCTTTGCTCTGTTTTTAATAAATATAATTTCTAACTCTGGATTTGTGCCCTAATTATAATCGAAAGGTCTATTTCCGAATATTCTTCAGTCCCTCATAGATCTGAGTTTTTATTACGATACACTCAAAGTTTTCAAAAAAAATTTATATCATTGAAATTGGATAAATCATATAGAATTTGATTATTTACAGTTTCTTCCTCTCTTTTTTTTACACAAAAGCAGTTCTGTAATATGAAGTTAATTAGAAAGGGTTTGTTTCCCTTATAGTCAAATCCGGTGACTGGACCACCCTTCATAGTGTCCGTGTATGGCTGTATTTATAAGGACGAGGTATCATGGGTAGGGTTTTTCCCAAACCCAAGATCAAAAGTCCATATACTATCTCATCGAATTAACTTAAAACTTAACCTGGCTTTTTTTTTTTCTAGTTTCCTTGCTTATAAATATTTTCTGATTTATCTCTTTTCTAGATTCATTCACAATAAGTTAGAAAGATAAGAATGTATAAAATAACAGTTACAATATTTTTATATTAGAACAACTTTCTTTACTGTGTTTAAGATATTTATATATATGTATATAAATGCAGTCCCCCTGTCACTTGCACAGTTCACAGAATTCTAATAAATATTGTCTATCTATTATTCACATAATTCCAGAATTATCTAGAAATGTTACAGTCTTTCTGCTATGAACATAAATTCAGAATTTAACATTAACTACACAGGAATCCTATTACTATTTCTTTACAAAATTCATGACATAACTATATATTTAGAATCTCCATCTGCAACTAAAGAAATCAAACATAATTTCATAATTTTTACTTATCCGATTAGCATATTATAGTTGTGGTCCTCCCAACCTTCAGGAGAGGTGATTACGTCCTCCTAGCCTCGTGCTCCAATTTCTAGAAAGGTACGGGTTAACAGTGGAATCTTTTCTACTATGACCTCAGGACAGTCATTCCAGCCAGCACTAGAAAATTAGCTTCAGGATTTTCTGAGTGTTTTTCCACTGGTCTCTACCAGCTCTAGAAAATCCACACTCTTTCCTCCAAACTAGAACATAACCCCTATTCCTCACTGGGATAAACCTTTTATCCTCAGAGGAACAGGTAACTATTTCCAACTGTACCCAACCACTTCCAATTATTGGAAAACATTTTACCATCAGATTTTTATTTACTTTTATCTAGTTTATTTTCCATAAAAATACTATTATTTGAAATAAATAACATAAATTGTCTCAGTTATTCCTTAACAAATATATACAAATCACTTAACTAGTTAACCAACTAGTTTGCAGCAAATGTAGCTGTCACACCAAACTTTGGAGAGTAATTTTACGTGTGAAGAAATATTGGCTTTATATTTGTCATATCATTTTAATTAAGATTTTTTATGAAAATGTTTGAAAATTCCAATCAGCGCTATCAATTCGGCCTCCTATGGAAAATTACATTCAATGGTAATGTATGCATATGAGGGATATTTGAGATGAAAATATATTAGGATCAGAGACTTGACTTGCCGTATCAAAGTGTTATTTCAGATATTTCCTAAAAATGTGTGCTCAAATAATCGTTTCTAAGAAACCAAGATATTATATTTCCCTAAGAGGGCTGATTTTATCTATCATCTATAGGTTTCTTATATATTATGTATCAAAATCCTTGAAAAGGGACAAAGTGTGTGTTAAACTTGAAGCAATATTATGTTGTTGTGAGTTTGTATAAGACTTGTATTACATTGATTTAATACCAATAGTCCTATTATTGCTACATTTTGAGAGTGTGAATGTGTAAATATTTCCTTGAGTTAATTAAATCCCGGTGTTGAAGTGTAGGTACATACAGGTGTATTCATAGACTTCTCCTTTTGGACTAGCAAGGTCCCACCATTTCAATGAATAAAATTTATCCTCTTATGTGTTAGAAATTTTGTTTGAGTTTCTTTTAGTTTGATGATATCTCATTAACATAAAATTATTTTAAGTATTTCTTGTAGCAGAGGATTGAGTTCATAGCCTTTCTAGATTGAATTATTAATGGTTTGGGAATCTCATGTATGATGGAACTAAACTCAACTCAGAGTCAATTATATGAATTGATGGAAGTATTATTAAATTTTCCATCAAATTTTTTATCTATAATTCCCTTGTTCTGAAAGACTTTGTTGGAGCGTTGTCTATTTATGAAATTATAACTATGAATACCACTATTTCTCAACACTAGAATTCATTGTATTAGCATTGAAACTCTAGAAACAATCTTTACACATGTTTGGACACACCTACATCAATATAAAGTTGATTTTAATGATTTCAACACTGTACCTTGATTGATCTACTAGATTAGTTGGGTTGATTGGATTAGTGTTATGATCTAGTGTTTGATTCTCTATGTAAATTGATACGAGTACTAAATGTCAGAATGATCTTCACTTCAGAAGTTCTTTAAAAATTTTTCTTGTACTCATAGATCACCTCATAAAATTCCATTAAGACCCATTGGAATAATGTCTCATTTTTTGGGGTTGTATTGATGGTTGATTGCATTCACACTCTGATATGAAGTTATGAAATGATAGTGCTAGGTCAAATCTTCATTAATGTTGAGTGTGAGGGTGATTTAAAGACATTTGTATCTGTTTATAAGGATTAGGGTCCACCTTGTAACATAAGTTTAAGTCATAGAAAACTATTATTCCATCCATGATACACTAATTAAGGTTGGATAATGGATGCATAAATTAGGGTTTTCATAATTGAAAAAATTTAGTGCACATTAGGGATTTTATTACTTGAATAGGTCCTTTGGATATTTGGATATTTTACCATAATATGCTTTCCTTTTTTAATGAAATAATATTTCTTTGTGTGTCTTAGGTTACTTAGGATAAATTTGACAAGTACTATTACGAAATTTTGTTCTGTAAAAGGAATTGACCATCCAATATACAAAAAAACTTGGTTAGTGTTATAAATATTATAGTGGTGTTGACCAAAGAAAGAAGCTCGACTATTATAAGGGAACAATGAGAAGTTATGAACTCCAACAAAAGTTATTGTTGCACGAGGATTAGAGTCACTTTTTTCTCTTCATATTTATCCTTTTAGGGTTTGATATTTCATCGGTCATACATGGTTGAAGTAATTTAGTGATTGAACGCTTCATTCAATATTATTGCATCTTAAGTCATTTTAGTTGATTGTGTAATTATATAATTTTCGTTGGTAGTTTTGAAGCTCCATTTAGATTATAGGGTGTCGATATCTGTTTTTTTTTCCTGCAGAAATTGTGCACACAGTTCATAATTTTATGTCATAGTTTGACACTAGGGTATCTTAATTACTATTAATTTTATCCAATAATTTTGGCCTTGTTGCTCACGATGAAATGTGAAAGGAAAAATTTCTTAGTGTATTTTTCTTTTGTTTTCTTTTCTAACCAATGTTCATGTTCGTAGTGGGAAGATTGTAGGATGCAAAGATGATCCATTTAAGAGAGACAAAAATGGTTCCTATCCTCCTTCATACACTTTAGTGGGTCATCCCAAAACCTCTCTTGCATATGTTAAGACCTACGGATAACAAGGAAACAACATGCAAACAAGTGAAGAAAATAAGCAGAGATATAATCCTTCTGTCAATGAAAATCAATCAAGATTTAAAAGGTATGATCCTCTAATATCTCGAGTAAACTTCTATAATAATACCAATTGCAATAAGTGCATGCTTTAGGACAACAAAGAAAGAGGTAACACATTTAACTCTCATTTGCAAAGAAATAAAAAATGCATCAAGAAGATATGAGTGAATAAAGGAGAAACTAAAGAAGAGTGTATTCTATCTATGCATGGTCAAGATAAGGTACAAGAATAGGTAAATAGGAATCTAAAAAGAAATATTCCAATTAGGAGATATATTATAAAGGTTTCGAAGAAAAAGGAGGGAAATATACTTAAGGGGAGTATATCCTCTATTTATGTTCATTGAAACAAGAAAAAGGCTTCAAGTGAAGCCAAAAGAAGTTAGATACATGAATCAAGAGCTAATATACAAAATGATGCATCTAAAAATTTTAGGTATGATTTAGTACCTTCATTGATTGAAAAATGAATGACTGCTTTTATTTATGTATATCAACAATGAAATATTAGAAAGTGCAGCCAACATGGTTCCAGGAGGAGTACACCATAATATTTCATGTTGCAAAAGAAAAGTAGGAGTACCTGATAACATTTCATGTTGCAGAAGATAAGTTGCAGTGAAAGTGTGGAGTGATAAGGAATCCAAAGTTAAATCAGTTCGAGAGGATCAATCCCCATGCAGATGAAAGTGATAAGAGAAAACAAGATTTATTAGTACTAGAAGGCATTATCCTTTGGTCTAAGGAAGAGTTAATAGTTCATGTATGATTAATGTGCAAATTTTATATGAATTTCGCCTATTTTATTTAATTGGTGGATGTTTTGGTCCCTAGTAGTCATGAGTTCATAACAAGAAGTTTGTTAGGTCCCTATATTACTAGTGTAGTCCCTTATTGTTGTTATTGTATCATGATTATTGCTATTTTTGTACCCCTATATTCCCCATATTGATATTATTGTGCCCCATAAAACCCCACTATTGTTATTGTTGTGCCCTTACATTATTATTGTTAGGTGGGCTAGGATTATATTGTGACCCCATGGACTCCTATATATAAGCAGGAGGTTTTTTCATTCGAATCATCCAAGAATTTTCCATATATGTAATGTAAATAATGTTTCCCCCTCAAAGTGGCTAATTTCTAAGGCGTTGATCTCTCTTTTCTTCTATTTTTGGATCTTCTTTCACAACATTTGGTATCAGAGCTTTTGATTCTAGGGTTTCGTAGCTTTAAACATGTAATCATGGCATTTTCTCTATACCTTTTTTTATAGGAAGGTTTAGAAGCTAAAAAAACCCATTTGGGATGAAATTTGGATTAATTTCGTGTAAAAATGTCAGATCTTGGTTCGCCATGTTTTCAAAGATATGATATGTGGAAGGTAGGGTTTTTGCATACTCCCAAATTTCATCTCAAAAAGGCGACCTTAGGAAACTCGTCATAACTCTCTCTCTGAGCATGAGATTTAAATTCTGTAAAAAGTGGCCAAAATTAAACAGACTATAGCTTACTGTTTATCAATTTTAGAGCCGAACGAGGGAATAATGAAACGTATAATTCCGTATAGGTTTGATCTACTGAAACATTCCATAATTAGGGAATTTAAGGAGATCATGCATAGCTTTGTCTTGAAGAATCCAAATCAGGTGAGACCTATGGCATTGGAGAAAAGATTTAGAGGGCTACTAAAGGACTGGAGATAAAATCTCAAAGATCCGAAATTCCAGAGATACATCAGTTTCAATATCGAGCTCCTCAAAATCAAGAAAAAGGTGTGTATTTTTTTTTTTCAAATTGCATGTCCTGTTTGAAAAATCAGATTGAAGTGATTACAAGGGAATATTGAAGAAATATTGGGTTCTAAAATGGCCCTAAAAATAATTCAACACCCATTAATACCACAAAAGGTTCTACTATGACTCATGAAGAGGAATAAAGGCTCTACTATGACTCATGAAGAGGAAGAAGTGCAACATGATATATCAAAATTACAAGACCAAGTGCACCAAATTTCACTCTCGCAAAGAGGAAAAAAAATGAAATGGAGTTTTTGAAGAAAGGTCTAAAAGCTAAGATGGATCATTTGAAGAAAGGTGTGGAAGTTGATATGGATGGTTTGAAGAAAGGCGTAGAAGCTAATTTGTATGGTTTCAAGAATGGAATCAAAGCTAATATGGATGACATTCAAGCTAGCATGGAACACATGACGAGTGATCTAGAAGAATACATGGAAGGTTTGAAGGAAGGCTTGACAAAGTTTATAAAAAAATGACTCCCAATGATGAAAAGGTAGTACAAGAAACTCATGATGAGAAAAAAATAAATGTTAATCGTGATTTAATAAACTCTAATGTTGGATTTAAGTCCCACCATATTCCAAATATGGATATGAGGAAGTTTGATGGCAAGGATCCCGCATTTCAACTTTACATTTACAAAAAAATACATTTGTATGGTATCGATGACTTTTCTCTCATAAAATAATTTTCACTTGGTCAATTTTTATGAAGGAAATTATAGCACATAATGAGGATACAAAGAGAAAAACCTTCTTTAGCCAATCGATAAATATCAAACAAAAGCGTTCAATGGTGGAGCACATTGAGGAATTCCAAAAATTGAATGTAAAGGTAGCTAATATTCTAGAGGAACACAAGATTGATGTATTCATAGGGACGTTAAAGGATAACATCCAACATGAGGTTCACCTTTAGTAACTTGATTCATTGGAGAAGGCATTCAAGTTGGCAAGAAAAATAGAAAGTAAAATTATGGCGACAAGGAAGCCTACCACTCAAATCTATAAATATGGAAATGTTTCTACTCTTAGACTTCCACAACCTACAAGGTTAACACCACAAAAATTGGAAGAAAAAAGAGAGAAAGGGCTTTGCTACAGGTGTGATAGAAAACACACTAAAGGTCATAAGTGCTGCTGAGAAGAAATTATTTTACATAGATTCTAAAGAGGAGTAAGAAAATGAACAAGAAAATTCAAAAGAAGAGGATATACACCAGGAACCAACCCTAGATAAAGAAGGAATGTGTCCTACCATATCTTGTAATGCATTGGCATGAATAATGACTCCTCAAACTCTCAAGGTAGAAGGAAATATCAATAAGAAAAGAGTAATAATGTTAACTAATTTAGGTAGTACCAATAATTTTATTCATTGTAATGTAGACAAGGAATTGAATTTCTTCCTATACCCAGCCCCAGAGTGTCAAGAGATGGTTTCAAATGGAGGGACTATAAATTTCTTGGAAAATTCCATAATATCAAGCTAACCATGGGGTAATATGTATTGAATAGTACAATTCCTTCCATTCCAATGGGAGGCGTTGATGTTGTATTAGGAGTACAATCGTTACAATCTTTGGGGACAATAGCTTTTGATTTTTAAGAAATTTTCTTGATTTTTTTTTTTGGAAGAAAAGGAAGTTGAATTACAGGGTATCGGAGGGAACCCAGGAAATATAATAACCTCTAATGTCATGACAAATATTCTGAAGAAATAACAATGAGTCGTAATTGCACAATTATTCTCACTAGAAGTTCCAACATCAAAATCATCTATTTCTCCATATCTCCAAAAAGTCTTGGACAATTATTCCAAGGTGTTTGAAACTCCCAATAGAATCCCACCTATTCATCATCATGATCATGCTATTCATTTGATTCCAGGAAGTGTTCCCCCAAACATCAGGCCTTATATATATCCCTATGTCCAAAAAAATTAAAATTGAACCTATGATTACACAAATGTTAGAGGCTGGTATTATTCAACCTAATCAAAGTTCTTTCTCTAATACAATAGTATTTGTGCACAAGAAGGATGGATCATGGAACATATGTCTGGGTTCAAGAGATATCAATAAGCTAACTATTAAAGATAAATTTCGCATTCTTGTGATTGATGAATTATTGGATAAATTACATGGGGAAATTTATTTTCCCAATTTGGATCTTCATTCAGAATATGATCAAATTAGAATGAAGAATGAATATATTCTGAAAATATCATTTCAAACTGATCAGGGTCATTATGAATTTTTGGTCATGCCTTTTGGCCTTACCAATGCACCTTATACATTTAAAGGGTTGATGAATTCCATTTTCAAACCCTTCCTTAGAAAAAATGTGTTATTATTTTTTGATGATATACTAATCTACACCAGTTCTGGGAAGGATCATGTTCAACGTGTTGACAGGGTTCTCAAACTATTGGAGGAGAAACAATTATATGAAAAAACCTCCAAATTTTTCTTTAGAGTACAAGAGGTGGACTATATGGGTTATATTGTATCTCAGCAGGGTGTTAAGGTAGACCCTAACAAAATTAAAGCCATTAAGGAATGGAAAGTCCCCACAACCATAAAGAATTTGCGAGGATTTATATGGTTAAAATGGTATTAATGCAAGTTTATTAAGAATTATGGGATAATAGTAGCACCTATAACAACATTATTGAAGAAAGATGAATTTTCATGGATTCGTAAAGGCGCAATGTGTCTAGCACCGGTGTTAACTACTCCAGACTTCACAAAAACCTTTATTATGGAAAGTGATGCCTCAATAAATGAAATTGGTGTTGTTTTAATGAAAGAAGGAAGACCCATTACTTTTGAAATTCATCCAATCAAAGGAAATTATTTACAGAAAGCTATTTATGAGAAGGAAATGTTGGAAATATTACATGCACTAATGAAATGGAGACCTTATCTAATGGGAAGACACTTGAAGGTAATAATTGATCATGATAGTGTTAAATACTTTTTGGAAGAAATACTATCTTCAGAAAAGCAGCTAAAATGGGTCACAAAGATGTTGGGTTATGAATTTGAAATAATCTACAAAAAGGGAAGTTAAATGTTGTTGTAGATGCACTCTTGAGAAAGGATGAGGAGGTGGAATAATTTCTTTGTGCTATTTATATTATCCAACTAGATTGGATCAATGAAGCACGGGAGGAATGGAAGTATGGTCAATAAGAATGGACAATAATTCAAAATTTGTAGCAAGATCCCAGTACATCTGATACATTTAGTTGGAAAAATGATTCCTTATGGTACAAATATATCTTATCTATTTGTAAGAATTCCCAGCTAAAACAAAAGATTATTTTGGAATTGCACACCTCTCCCATAGGAGGACACTCGGAATTTTTAAAAACTTACAACAAGGTGAAGAAAGATTTTTTTTGGGATGGCCTTAAATCTAATACTCAAAATTTCGTGTCAGAATGTTTGGTTTTCTATAAAAATAAAGTGGATGCAATTAAGACACCAAGTCTGCTAAAACTTTTACCGATTCCAAGTGAACATCAGGAGAAATTTTCAATGGATTTTATCACAAGTTTACCTAAGTCTGAAGGAAAGAGTGTTATAATGGTGGTAGTTGATATAATTGTTAGTGTGAGTCTAGTCATACTGCCATCAGTGATCAAAACTGCTCTTTTTGCATTTGCATATTAGGTGTCTCATACCGAATAAATTTCACCATTCTGTTAGGTCATGGATTCATTGATGGTAGTAATTTTTTATCAGTTGTCCCTCATGAGGTACTTGCTGATTTTCCTTTCTATGGTATTTAGTCATTAGTCACTTTCATTCTCAAAATCATATCATTAGGTCATCGGATGGGTCTCATTAGTTTCTAGGGTCTCACCATGGTCAAATTAATGAGTCAAATGTCAATAATATCAGCAAGGTCATGAGGAAGCCAATAAGCTCAAAGTCACAGCACCAGGAAGAATCAGAGAGACATTTTATTCATCTTGATGTAATTTTCACCTCAAAACCATGTTTTGAGGTGAAACGTAATATTTTTCCTTTATTATCATTCATTATGTAATTTTATATCATCATATGTAATAAGCCATAATTCAGAAGCTATTATCTCCACAAAGTGATGTTCGTAAATTAAGAGAAGTTTTCTGCAGCATGATCAACGCAAAATCATCCTCCAAGTATATCCATCAGAAAGAGCCCAGAAATAGCTTTCCAATGGTATACTACACTCTCAAAAATGACTTATGGATTGAAATTTATGCTTAAGTGGAGTAAAATTCCCTAAACCTCCCTTATTTCCCATGTTCCCCTAAACTTTATGTTTAAAGTTTTATATTTCCCCTTTAAAAACCCCTTTTCCCCCTTTCCGATTACAAAATCACATTATAAAATATGTGATTTAATTATAAACCACTTCCCCGACCATACCCCGTAGAACTTTATAATAAAAAAATATCAAAGTTTATTATAAGTCCCACCATTCCCAACCACTTCCCCACCATGCATTGTAATAAAAATTTATTATAAACTTATATATTATAAATCCCCCATCGCAAATCGCAATTTTTTTTTGGAAACTCCGATCGGCCAATCGCTCAAAACATCGATGCAATCGATCGCACCATCCCCCGATCGATCAATCGCACAAAACTCCGATCCGCCAATCGCAAGCCCTCCTCTGATCACCCAATCGCACCTCCTCCTTCCGATCTCTCGATAGCACAAAAATTTGATTGCGATCAATCGGAAGTCCCTTCCCTGATCCTCCGATTGTGACTCCTGATCCTCATCTAACCATTGATTACCCCATCCCGTCCTCTGATCACATCACAAATCCCTTATGCTCTGATGCGATTGTATAGCCAACACCCTCTGACTTCCGATTGAGATTGGTCGGTCCCACCACGTAAATCTTTCACCCGTTCATAAATATAAAGGCCCTCCTCCCTTTCATCGCATCGGAATTTTTTTTGGTTTGATTCATATATATCCAAACCCCGAACCCGATTGCGATTACGTTATATATTATATGTTGCATACACCTTCACTCTATATTGCAATTGTGATTCACATACCCTGGGCCCACCATACAGTACTCCTGCCCGCGCATTATAAAGGCCTTTCCCTTTGTTAAAAGTAAATTTTTTTTATTTAATTCATATGAAGAACCTCCCCCAATTGCATCGGGGATTTCATATATATCACTCCGCCTGCTCCCCCTTCCCGATTCCGATTGTGATTTATATGCGGGTCCCGCCTCCTTCCTTTCCCTTTTCCCATTCAAATACATTTTTTCCCTTCACAAAAGCATTATTTAGTTCTATGATATTTCAATGGAAGTTTATTAAAGGGTCAGTATATTCAAAAGAAATAATGGAAGGTAAAGGAAAATTTCGCTGGCCGTGAGCTTAAAATAAAACAAAGATGGTTACAAAAGTAGAAAAATAGGATATCTGTTCATCGGATAACTTATTTTCGTTCATACAGCCTAACAAAAAAATCTCCAAGTGGTCAAATGCAATGATGTCTCTTATTTTCAGGGGCAGATTGTTGTATTTCTTTCTATGATTGTACTTCAGTTCTTGAAGCTGTTAGAATAGCTCCCTTTTCTGTGGATCTATGTTCCCACATTTGAGCCTATTTATTGTAATTGTAAATCATTGGTAAAGCAATATGAGTCTGAGTAATAGGGGAATAGTGTGGAAGAACATATCTGCGCTACATTGTACAGTTTGACAGGAATTAATAAGTCTGATTTGTGGGATCCATGTGGTATGAGAGTTAGCATTTTTTTTTCTTCTTTGTTTCATATGTGAATTTTTATGTGTTCCATTCATACATAAACATTTCCTTTTGAATGCTTTCAAGATAGAAAGGTAGAATCCATCTTTATATGCTCTGCCTTGGGAAATCATTCATGCTATGTGTTTTTTCTTCTATTTGAAAAGGATCCATTGGTTGTGCCCTTTTCAGCTCCTCACCAATCTTTTCATTCCATCCTCATTAAAATTTTAATTGCTAACTTTCCTGCCTATCTTGCCCCATGTTATACCCTGTGCCCTGATTTAATTCCCGGTTTCAACTGTCCCTTTATATCCCACACATCCCTGGAATTCATTCATTCATTCATTTATTCTATTAAACCATTTTCCCATCATTTTATCTAGTCTAATATCAGTCCATTGATTGTGTTCCATTGAATATCCTTTTACGGAGAGAGCCCTCTCCTGTCCTTGTAGGGCTAGCTACAAGGCTGAGCGTGGTTTAGTTGTTACCCTATTTTTCCTTCGCAGCCTGGGGTCCAATTCAGGTGCTAACATCTTTGGCGACCATACTGGGGAATGTTCAAGATTGTTTGTTTGTTATTGTTATTTGTTTAATAAACTATAGACGGAGCCTGAAGTTATGCCAGGTAGCCTTCGAACTGCACATTGCTTTGCAGGTGCATAAATAGATAAATGCTGCTTTAGTCAATCTCCGGTCTATTTTTATAAACATAACATCTGACTTGCAAGATTTTCCCCAGTACATCAAATAATTCCAGACTTTTGAAAGATGATGTTCAGATTTTTGCTAGGCTGCAAAATAAGATTTTTGTAAAATAGAATTTCGACCACACTGGCTTCAAGAGGATACACCAGGGCTAATCCAGATCCAAATCCTCCCCATGTTTTTGAAAATCCAAATCTTATACCAAGAATTGTCAGAAGAAAAGAAGGATCATTAAGCCCCAGACCCTTCTTTAGATACTATACTTGGCCCAGTGAATGGTTTTTTGTAGAAGATATTTCATTTGACGAGAATTTTGAGCTTTCTTTATTTAGGAATAAGTCTGAAAATGACATTGATGATATAGTTTTAGATCTTGATTTCCTTGTAGATATTGAAGTCCAAAGAGAAAATACCTCCATTGACAATTACATTTTGAATTCTCCTCAGTCCATCACTGTAAATAATATCCCTGAGCCTTCAGAATCATCGGGAACAACATTTCTCCCTCTCAATTCATCAGCATTCCCATCAGTCAATTACCAATTATCATCTCCTCCATTAACACCTCCCTCAAATCCTAGAAATCCTGTCGCAAACCCACCCAGAGTTATGGCTACCAGGTATGCACCCCTGGTCTTACCCCATGTCCTCAATGACATGCCAGCTAACTATCAAAGAAAAATTCCTATTTTTGATGCCATTCAGAGCATCACGGCTCAACAACATGTTGATAAAATGAATGACTTTTTTGATTTGCATGAGGTAGAAGCAGAGAATGTAACGATGAGGCTGTTTGTTCAAAGTTTCGGAGGCAAACTCAGAAATTGGTTTAGAGCCCTACCTCCAGGCACAATTCGCACATTGCAGGAGTTGCACACTCAGTTCCTGGACCGGTGGGAGGTAAAAAACAACCCACTTCAAATTTTGTCTGAATATGAGAACATTAAAAGGAATGTGGGTGAAACCATGCAGGATTATTGTTTGAGATTCAACGCTATATATAATTCTATTCCAACTAATTTGAAGCCTCCTGAGGGACTGGCATTGTTAAAATTTCCCGATGGATTTGATGCCGAAATGGCATATCAGATGCGTGAAAGAGATCCGTCTTCACTTGAAGACATGTAGAAGATAGCGGTTAATGTTGAAGCAAATCTGCTGGCTAAAAGAGCACGAGCCAGAGCTGAGAAAAGAGTCACAATAAAAGAGGAGGCCTCTAATTCAGATAGTAAAATGGACACTCTTATCAGAACAGTGGAAAAAATGGTTGATAGGTTGACCATTGCTGATAGACCTGAGCCTCAAATAAGAAATCTAAATTTCAGAGGGCAGCAGCCGCAATTCAGAATTAAACAGAGAGAGCAGAGAATGCAGGACCAAATTGCATAACCACAGCAACAAATTAAAACTCATTTGCAGCAAAACTACGTGCAAGGGACAGATTCAGATGAGGATGATCCTGTGATTGAGGCTAATCACTTTTTCACGGCTGATGGTGTGCCCATTTTCCTTACAGAAGATGAAGAATACACAATGGCGACTCTAGACATTCAAAAAGACCAAAATTTCATTTTGGCCAATGATACAGTACTGGAAGAAGAGTCTGATGACTATCAGAGAGGGTATATGAATGCTCTGTTGGCTCAACAAACGCAGAACTCTTTAAGGAACAAAGAGGTTACAGTCAGCCCCATTCAAAAGAGAAAGGAACTCCAAATGAAAAACGATGCACAGAAGAAAGGAAAGGAGCTAGCTGATCCTTCTTCTAGTAAAGCGCCTGCAGTTGCTAATACAGCAAATGAAAAGAACTAGTAGAACACATTAAAGGAGCCAACAGAGAAGAAATACCCGCCAATCAAAGAGGTAGAAAAATCTCCCTCCTTTAATCTAGAAAATGAAATCTCTAAATTAAAAGTGTCTATGCCCCTCACAGAGTTGGTGAAGAATATTGTGTATAAAACTCAGGTGTCCAAAGTCTTGCAAATAGATTCTATCTCTAATATGGTCAATGTAGAAGATGACTACCCTGAACTTATTTTCGGTCCAGCCACAGAAGAATCTGAAGAAAATGAATTCCCTCCTTTTTACTTGAGTCTTAGAGTACATGATTTTATCCTACATAATACTATGTTGGACTCAAGGGCCTCACATAATTTGATGCCCAAAGCTGTCATGGAGAAGCTAGGCCTTGACATCACTCGTAAATATCATGACTTGTATTCCTTCGACTCAAGTAGGGTCCACTGTATTGGTCTAATTAAATATTTGGTAGTGTCTTTAGATCAGATTCCAGCAAAGAATGTCTTGATGGATGTAGTTGTTGCTGATGTCCCACCAAGGTTTGGAATGCTGCTATCTAGGTCTTGCGGTGCAAAAATGAAGGGAACCATGCAGCTTGACTTCTCTTATGCCACTATCCCTGTATTTGGCCAGCTGAGGAAGTTATATAGAGAAAATAAAATGAAATATATGATTACCAGCAAAGACAAGACTATAAATCATCCCATTAATGTTGTCCATACAGACTTAGAGTCTTTTGTCTTGTATTCTGATGGTGGTTTGAATGATGAGAATGTTCAATTGGTACAAGTGGATGAAATACCTGAGATTTCAGAGAATTTCAGAGAGGTCCTCAAAAAGGAAAAGGACAAAGCAGCAAACACTTCTGAACCTCTTGCCTGCCAGCAGCAAAGAGACAATGAACAGCCAGAAATCAACCAAGGAAAATAAGAGAAAGAAGAAAATTTCCAGCACCTTCAAGAAGAAGAAGAAGGCCCGTGGAGTATGTATTTTGATGGAGCTGTTGGTAAGGATGGAGCTGGCATTGTAATATGGATTAGGAGTCCTGTTTTTCAACCTGAGAAGGTTCCGAGTAATGTTAGAGTTTGTGCCTATAAGTTAGCTTTTGATTGCTCTAACAATGAAGCAAAATATGAGGCTTTGATTGGAGGCCTCAAAATTTTGAAGAAGTTGAATACAAAAAGGATTTCTGTGTATGGCGACTCCGAACTGATAATCAAACAGGTGAAGGGAGAATATCAAGAAAAAAAACCAAGATTGAGGGCATACAGAAATGCAGTCTTGGACATTTTGAAAACATTCCCAGAGTATACTTTGACAGCAGTGCCTAGGATGCAGAACATTATTGCTGATTCTCTTGCCACTACTACAAGTAGCTTGAAGATTCCAATGAACTCCAGCAATAAGTTTGAGATCTATCTCAAACATAGGCCTGTTGTTCCAGACAATTTAAGGTATTGGCAAGTATTTTGGGATGATAATGAGATTAATGCATTTTTGCAGGGTGATGGAAAATTCAAAGATACTCCCATAGAGGGTGAGTATGAGGTTGATGATCAGGAGTTGGAAGCAAACCAGATGGACATATTGCAGCTAAAGGATAATGTAATTCCTAGAGGTCTCATACCTCTAGAGGAGCTTTTTGATCAGGATGATGTCGCAAAGAAACCAAGCTTGGTGCCCACAGAGAAAGGAGTTGAAGATGTGAATATTGGAACAGCTGATCAGCCCAAGTTTGTCAAATTATCAAAGGAAATATCCCCTGAGGTAAAGGAGAAGTATGTTAAATTTCTTTCTGAATTTTATGATGTATTTGCATGGGATTATTCAGATTTGAAAGTGTATGACAAGAACATAAATCAGCATATGATTCCTATCAAGCCGGATCAGAAGCCTTTCAGACAAAAGATGAGAAGAATCAATTCAAAGTTGCTGCCATCAATTGAAAAGGAGGTAAACAGGTTGTACAAAGCAGGAATAATAGTTCCTATTAGATTTTCTGATTGGATTTCGAATTTGGTCCCAGTGCGTAAAAATACTGGAGAAATAAGACTTTGTATTGACTTTCAGAACTTGAATAAAGCATCCTTAAAGGATAATTACCCACTTCCGAAAATGGACCATATTCTGCAGAGAGTAGTTGGAGCATCTAGGATGTCACTACTTGATGGCTACTCAGGGTATAACCAAATCTTGGTGCATGAGAAGGACCAAGATAAAAATTCCTTTAGAACACCCTGGGGAACCTTCCAGTATGCCAAGATGACCTTTGGATTGAAGAACGCTGGAGCCACTTTCCAGCGTGCAATGGACATTGCTTTTGCAAATGAAAAAGATGTTTTTCTTGTTATTTATTTGGATGATTTGACAGTGTTTTCAGGTTCAGATGATGAGCATTTGCACCATCTAAGAGTGGTTTTTCAGCGTTGCAGAAAGTTTGGGATTTCCCTCAATCCAAAAAAGAGCCTTTTTTCCATGGATGAGGGAAAATTGCTCGGGCATATCATCTCTAAATATGGCATCCACATAGATCCAGCCAGAGTGGAGGCAATCCATCTCATAGATCTTCCACGGAACAAGAAATAAATTCAGGCTTTCAATGGTAAGATGAATTTTTATGCAGATTCATACCTAATCTAGCTGAAAATTTGAGAGAAATGACCAATATGTTGAAGAAAGACAACACTGTTAAGTGGAGTGAGGAAGCTATCAAGTCATTCAATCTGGTAAATTTTTCTTTGTCTAATGCCCCAGTTCTGATCAGTCCCGACTATACTCAAGATTTTATTATATTTTCGTTTGCATCTGAGCATACTATGGCCGTTGTTTTAATGCAAAAGAGAGATGGAGTAGAAAAGCCAATCGCCTTTTTCAGTAGGAATATTAGAGATGCTGCTTTAAGATATAATATTATTGAAAAGAAGGCATTGGCTCTTGTCAAGGAATTGAAATATTTCAGGGTCTATATTCTACATTCACACACTACAGCATATGTTCCTAACGCATCAGTCAAGGATGTGCTCATGCAAACTGATCTAGAAGATCGAAGAGGAAAATGGATAGTAGCTATGTTGGAGTACGATCTGGAGATCAAGCCTACTAAGTTGATCAAAGGCCAAGGTTTGGCAAAATTGATGGCCCAATCAAATCTATGTGCTTTAGATATAAACCTCATTTCAGCAATGCCGGAAGAGGAAGATGAAGGTTTTCGGGTTCCCATTTTAGATATTTTTCTATAGTCGCCTTGGTATTCAGATATTGTGTATGTTCTTCAGCATCTCTCGCCTCCTCCAGGCATGACTAAGAGTCAAGGTAGATCTTTGAAACTCAAATCTGCAAAGTATTTTATTTTGAACAGTGCTCTATTTTGGAAGGATCTGGGAGGCATTTTGCTAAATTTCCTGATTGAAGAAGAAGCTGAGAAGGTAATGCATGATTTCCACAAGGGTGACTGTGGTGGTCAATTATTTTGGAAAACTACAGCGAAAAAGGTATTGAGAGCCGGGTATTATTGGCCCACATTATTTTCTGATTTATATAAAATAGTGATGAATTGTCATGAATGTCAAATTTTCCAAGGGAAGAAGAAATTGCTTCCACTTCCTTTGAAACTTGTTTCAGTGAACATGCCCTTTCAGCAGTGGGGGCTCGATTTTATAGGAGAAATACATCCCGTGTCCTCAGCACAGCATCGATGGATATTGACTGGGATAGACTACTTTACGAAATGGATCGAGGTCATAACCTTTGGAAGGGACCATATAGAATTACAACATATAGGGGTCAGAATGCCTTCTTTCTTTCAGAAATGGATGGCCAAGATTTCCCTGGAGGAGTAGTAAAGGTAGGCTATTGAAGCATTACCATTGTTGAATACATGGATCAGAATCTATCTCATCGTCATTGTATATACCATTTTATTTTTCTAAAAGAAAAGTTCAAAATGCACAGTCATTGAAGTTTGGGGCCCAAGGTGAAGGCTATAAAACTTGGATGATATGTGTATGGTTTGGTTTTATTTTAGTTTCTAGTCTTAGTCTATAATCAGAGTCAGTTTGCATTTGTGTCAGTTTTCAACATTTTGACTCCATGCCCAATGGATAAGGCTACTTGGTCTATGGTGTTCTTGGCACCTCCAAGGAGCTACCATCCCCATTGGAGCCAATGTTAGTGTCAGTCTAGTCATACTGCCATCAGTGATCAAAACTTCTCTTTTTCCATATGCATATTAGGTGTCTCATACCAAATAAATTTCACCACTCCGTTAGGTCATGGATTCATTGATGGCAGTAATTTTTTATCAGTTGTCCCTCATGAGGTACTTGCTAATTTTCCTTTCTATGGTCTTTAGTCATTAGTCACTTTCATTCTCAAAATCATATCAGTAGGTCATAGGATGGGTCTCATTAGTTTCTAGGGTCTCACCATGGTCAAATTAATGAGTCAAATGTCAATAATATCAGCAAGGTCATGAAGAAGCCAATAAGCTCAAATTCATAGCACCAGGAAGAATTAGAGAGATATTTTATTCATATTGATGTAATTTTCACCTCAAAACCATGTTTTGAGGTGAAACATAATATTTTTCCTTTATTATCATTCATTATGTAATTTTATATCATCATATGTAATAAGCCACAATTTAGAAGCTGTTATCTCCACAAAGTGATGTTCCCGCCTTCAGAGAATTTTTCCACATGATGATCAGCAACAAATCACCCTCCAAGTAGATCCATCAGAAAGAGCTCGGAAAGAGCTTTCCAACGGTATACTACACTCTCAAAACTGACTTCTCGATTGAAATTTATGCTTAAGTGAAGTAAAATTCCCTAAACCTCCCTTATTTCCCATGTTCCCCTAAACTTTATGTTTAAAGTTTTATATTTCCCCTTTGAAAACCCCTTTTCCCCCTTTCCGATTACAAAATCACATTATAAAATATGCAGTTTAATTATAAACCACTTCCCCGACCAGACCCCGTAGAACTTTATGATAAACAAATATCAAAGTTTATTATAAGTCCCGCCATTCCCAACCACTTCCCCACCATGCATTGTAATAAAAATTTATTATAAAGTTATACATTATAAATCCCCCATCGCAAATCGAAAATTTTGTTTGGAAACTCTGATCGGCCAGTTGCTCGAAACTCTGATGCGATCGATCGCACCATGCCCCGATCGATCAATCGCACAAAACTCTAATCCGCCAATCGCAAGCCCTCCTCTGATCACCCGATTTCACCTCCTCCTTTCGGTCTCCCGATCGCACAAAACTCCAATTGCGATCAATCGGAATTCCCTTCCCCGATCCTCCAATTGCGACTCTCGATCCCCACTCTACCGTTGATTACCCTTGTCGATTGGACGGCCCACAATAAATCGCAGCCCCTCCTCTTATCGCATCGCAAATCCCTTATGCTCTGATGCAATTGTATAGATGACACCCTCCGACTTCCGATTGCGATTGGTCGGCCCCACCACTTAAATCTTTCGCCCGTTCATAAATATAAAGGCCCTCCTCCCTTTCATCGCATCGGAATTTTTTTTGGTTTTATTCATATATATCCAAACCCCGACCCCGATTGCGATTACATTATATGTTATATGTCGCATACACCTCTGCTCCACATTGCGATTGCGATTCACATACCCCGGGCCCACCATACAGTACTCCCGCCCGCGCATTATAAAGGCACTTCCCTTTGTTAAAAGTAAATTTGTTTTATTCCATTCATATGAAGGACCTCCCCCAATCGCATCGGCGATTTCATATATATCACTCTGCCTTCCCCCCCTTCTTGATTCCGATTGCGATTTATATGCGGGTCCCACCTCATTCCTTTCCATTTTCCCATTCAAATACCTTTTTTCCCTTCACAAAAGCATTATTTCATTCTATGATATTTCAACGGCAGTTTATTAAAGGGTGAGTATATTCAAAAGAAATAATGGAAAGTAAAGGAAAATTTGGCTGGCCATGAGCTTAAAATAAAATAAACATGGTTACAACATCAGCAAAATAGGAGATATGTTCATCAAATTACTTATTTTCGTTTATACAGCCTAAAAGCAAAGTCTCCAAGTGGTCAAATGCAATGATGTCTCTATTTTCAGGGGCAGATTGTTGTATTTCTTTCTATGATTGTACTTCAATTCTTGAAGCTGTTAGAACAGCTCCCTTTTCTATGGATCTATGTTCCCACATTTGAGCCTATTTATTGTAATTGTAAATCATTTGTAAAGTAGTCTGAGTCTGAGTAATAGGGGAATAGTGTGGAAGAACATCTCTGCGCTACATTTTACAGTTTGACAGGAATTAATAAGAGATGCAGCTTTGATTTGTGGATCCATGTGGTATGAGAGTTAGCATTTGTTTTTCTTCTTTATTTCATATGTGAATTTTTATGTGTTCCATTCATACATAAACATTTCCTTTTGAATGCTTTCAAGATAGAAAGGTAGAATCCATCTTTATATGCTCTGCCTTGGGAAATCATTCATGCTATGTTCTTTTTCTTCTGTTTGAAAAGGATCCATTGGCTGTGCCCTTTTCAGCTCCTCACCAGTCTTTCCATTCGATCCTCATTAAAATTTTAATTACTAATTTTCCTGCCTATCTTGCCCCATGAAATACCCTGTGCCCTGATTTAATTCCCGGTTTCAACTGTCCCTTTATATCCCACACATCCCTGGAATTCATTCATTCATTCATTTATTCTATTAAACCCTTTTCCCATCATTTTATCTAGCCTAATATTAGTCCATTTATTGTGTTCCATTACATATCCTTTTACAGAGAGAGCCCTCTCCTGTCCTTGTAGGGCTAGCTACGAGGCTGAGCGTGGTTTAGTTGTTACCCTGTTTTGCCTTTGCAGCCTGGGGTCCAATTCAGGTGCTAACAATACTTATTAAATATGCACACTTTTGTGTATTATCTCATCCATTTAAAGAAATTAAAGTTGCTACTGCATTTATGGAAACAATTCAAAATCTACATGGAAACCCAAAGATTATTGTAAGTGACAAAGATCCCATTTTCACTAGAAATTTTTGGACAAAATTATTTTCTTGTTTGGGTACTCAACTAGCCCATAGCTCATCTTATCATCCTCAATCCTATGGGGAAACTAAGATAGTGAAAAAATGTTTGAAATGATATCTTCATTTTTTTGTATCTGATAAAAAAACACAATGGGTTAAGTGGTTACCTCTGACTAAATGGTGATATAACACTTCCTTCCATACTGTAGAAAAAATGACCCAATTTATGCCACTTTATGGATATCATCGATTGTTGATCACATCATATTTAAGGGAAAATTATAAGGTTAAATAAGTGTAAGATCACATTGAGCATCAAAAACAAGTTATCCAACTCTTAAAGGATAACCTAAATTTTTCACAAAATTGAATGAAACAACGAATAGATCAACATCACAGCAAGATAATTTTTTATGTAGGAGACTGCTTATTTTTATGGATACAACCATACAAAAAAATGTCCCTCAAGAAATATAACAAGGATAATAAATTATCGCTAATGTACTCTGGTTCTTACAAGGTGTTTCAAAAATATTGGTACTATGGCATACAAATTGGAGCTTCCTGCTTCTTCTCAAGTGCATCCATTTTTCCATGTTTCATGCTTAAGGAAGGTTATAGGTGACAAACTTCTAGTTCAAACAACATTGCTAAAACTTTATGCAGAAGGAAAAATCATATTGGAACTTGAAGTAGTCAAGGAAACAAGAACTTGACGGCTACGAAATGGATCAATTTTAGAGTATCTCATCAAGTGGAAGAACTTACCCACTAAATATTCCAGATGGGAGGATGATAATTTTGTACAGAAGCATCCAGAGCTGCTCAAGCATTGAGGACAACACTTTTTTCAAGGAGAGGGGCATGTTAGGTCCCTAAATTACTAGTGTAATACCTTATTGTTGTTAGTGTATCCACCTTATTGTTATTTTTGTACCCCTATAGTCCCCATATTGTTATTATTGTGCCCCATAAAACACCACTATTGTTATTTTTGTGCCCTTACATTATTATTGTTAGGTCGGCTAGGATTACATTGTGACCCCATGGACTCCTATATATATAAAGGAGGTTTTTTCATTTTAATCATCCAAGAATTGTTCATTTATGTAATGTAAAGGAGGTTTCCCCCTCGAAGTGGCTGATTTCTAAGCCGTTGAAGTCTCTTTTCTTCTATTTTTGGTGTTGGCTTCATAACAAATTTGTTTACTCTACATGCTCATTTGTTACCATTTTGGATAACTATGTTAGGTGGTATTTTTTACCATAGTTGGAGTAACCTTTTTTAGATATGAACATCTATATTTGAGATGTAGGCATGGGATTTTTCCTTGTGCTTTGTGCAATTGTTATCAAGTCATTGGTGCAATTGGAGTTCCTCAAGAAGAAATCCCTATTAGTGGATGTTTGATATCCGAGGGAGAAGAGTGTGTGGTTATTTTACTCAAGGGATGTGAGCACAATATCTAAAGCAGTAGAAAAGTAGAAAGTAGTGAATAGATAGATAAAATTGATCAGTAATAATCGGTATGTGTAGCAATAGAAATCCCACTTATAGTGTGGATTAGCACAAAGATGCATTGGATAAAAGAGAAAGCCAGCAACCGTAAATTATCTATAACTAGATAAGAATTTAAGAGGAGTTATTATATGTTCAAGGGTAGCATATCATATATATTCACTTCTCTATAAGTGGAGGAGCAACTACAAGAAGACTCAAGGACTTCTTTTGCTAATGTTTTTTTACGTGTGTCTTAGCCAATGATGCTTGCAATGATAAGAGACTTCAAGTGCGTCATCAAAGAGATATCAACCCTTTAGAATAGAAGTACGCAAAGGTGAATGAAAATTAGTAGCCCAACCCTTATACATTAATTAAATGGGGGAGAGAAAGCATATTGTAGCTCTTTTATATTGGTGGCCAATGTAGGGGAGAGAAAGCTTGATGATTTCCATTTAGGTGAAGAGCATCAACCATGCAGAGAGACTTCATTGGAAATTTTTGTGTTGGCTCGATGTAGCATAAGGAGTGCCCATCAATGTGTAATAATGAGGTGTTTACATCAATGTCAAAGGTGATATTGTTGGAAAATTGGAACTAATATCAATTGGGATAACCTTTATGTGAGCTATATTAGGATGACATATGGATAGTGTGCTTAGAATTGAAACCCTAGAAAATGGTAGTAAACCATCAGTCAATGAAAAATTAAACAAGATCATCAAGCGGAACTTCTATGAGAATGTTGTATAAGAATCAAAGATCACGTTTGTTTAGAAACATCAAACTTCAGGATTCCATCTAGAGAAGTAAAAAATACTATTTCTTTTAATTAAATTGATAGCACATGGATTTGGCTTCAGAGCTATCCCCTATTCCATCATTGTATGGGAGGTAAGTACTATGAGGCCACTAGTTACAGAGCTATAGTCTTTGACTCAAACCTACATATCAAGGTCCAGTAAAATATATTAAGAATTTTGACATAATATCGACATGTTTACCAAAATTTGTCTTATCAAATTAATGATCAATGATAGTTTTATCTCTTCAAAACTTATAATTTTCTATATGGAGAAACAATAAAGAAGAGAAAATAAATATATAATATATTAAATCATTAATAAAAACTATTTTTTATTAATTTTTATAAATTATTTTTAGAATTAAATATTTTGAAAACATATAATTTTTTTGTTGATGATCATATCAAAATTAATTTGTCAATATGTTTCAAACCAACCAGTGTGGTTCATCATGCAAAATTTTTGATGTGATCATCTCCTAAACATTTCTTAGTAATCAATTTATGGATCACAAAAGCTTGAATTTGGAAATTAAAGATTTTATTTTTGTTTTATATAACTAAGAAAATTATTAATGTTTATTAATATTTATAAGGTTTTTTTATATTTATAAAAAGATAATAAATTAATTGGATTTATTAAATATTTTATACCTATTCCTGAAAAATAATTTGAGAAGTATTCCCGCATCACCAAAGTTATGCTAATGTAGAATGTAAAAAGGGTCGGTAGCATGAGAGATACTATGAAAATGAAATAGAATGTAAGTATACGATGGAGAATTCCACCTATTGGTTCCATGTTGTTCAAATTTTTCTTATATATAACGTACTCATAGTGATCCTCTTAATGGGGAAAATAATTTATCCAATAAAGATGATAAGGTAGAAGTATTATCTTTAGTATTTCGTGTGAATTATAATTATTTTCAATCATATAATCATATTTCCAACCCCTAATTATCTTTATCTCAATGCTATAGTTGCAATTGAGTTTATGATGAATGTTCATTCCTAGGTATTTGTATGAAATAACTTCCTACAACTAGCTGTTACCGAAAGAAAAGTATCATATTCTTTTATTGAATTTAACTATTATGACTTTTGTTTTTTTGTATTAATACAATCATGTCCAAAAAAGAGTTATGACCTTCCAAGATTGTCATGGCTCCTTGCAAAAATAAAAACATCAACAACATAAAACAGAAGAGTTGTGACTATACCAATGAGTTGTGACAACCCACTCCTACAAAACACTCTTGATTGAATCCAACGTAGTATTTAATTTCTTCTTTCGAGGGCTCAATGGTCTTACTTTACACAATAAAATCTTGTAGAACCTTCTCATAAATATCCTCAACTCTAGAGGAACCGTAATATCTTCTTGACTCTTTCATGAGTTTTTTTTAATCATTTTCTTTAAATAATTAATGAATTGGAACCTTAATAAATACAAGTCTTTTTTATAAAAATTTATTAGGATAAAATTTGAAATCCACATGAATAAGTTTATATAAGTTATTAGAGTATTTATTTTAATTCTTCCCTTTCCTTTATCGCAATTGGTTCAATATATTAGTATTATATTATTTTAATTATTAGGGGAAATTTAATTGGAAATGACCCAATTGATGATCATCGAATCCCCATTATGAACTTTTGATTATGGAAAGGGCATAAGATTAATTATATCCCCATTATTAACTTGGGTTTATAGAAGGGGTATAAAATTAATCTTATTTATTAATATTTTTAAATGTTAATCTTATATATTAATATTATTAAAGTTGAAAATAAAATTCCACATTTTAATCCATCTTATTAAAAGAACATTGACATTTTAAATATTTAAATACAAAAATGATTTAAATTAATATTTTCTTTGTAACTTTGACTTGTAATAACAATTTTTGTTAATTACTTGTTTTCTTAAATTAATATTGTCTATGTGTAATATTTACATTTAATCAAAAAAAAATTATAAGAATTTATGTAAATTTTAATGAGCAATTTTTGCTCTCAACAATTAATTATATATATATATATATATATATATATATATATATATATATATATATTCCCAAGGTAAAATCTTAATTACATGTTGTAGATGCTTGAGAAGCATATGCAAATATGGTGGGCAAGCCACATGAAACAATAAATCAATTTCTGTTACAAAATATTTTTGTAGAAATATATACATGTAAAATATGGCAAAACATATGAGGTGATAAATATAAAGGAGTTATAAAAAAAAAAAAAACATCCTCAAAATTCAAGGCATTTCTGCCCCTGTGCTAGTGCATCGTCATAACGCCTGTGAATGTAATGATAAAAATGATGATCATTATGCTCTTGGATCACCTAATGATCCCTTGCTTGGTGCTCAACATCCTTGGAAAGTGAATCAGAAAGCTGATTCCTCTCCCTATACAGATGATTACAAGATATATAATCAAAATGAGATTTTAGAAGAAATACCTCATTCAGTGGATTTTGATGTGTGTTAACGTGACATATATATTGTTTGTTGAACCAATCTATGATAAGCTTAGAGTCTCCAAAAATATAAATATGACTGCAATATTTAGATAATGCAAAATATAGGAGGTACCTAAGGCATGATAGTTCCGGAAAATTATTAGTGCCCTTGCCCAATACGATTTCTAACTTGAAGGAATGGTTCTCCTACAAATATAGAACTGAAATCCCACCACAACTAATCCGTTGCGTTGATCCGTCAAAGTATGCGGAGGGCATAGATTTGTTAATAGTTTATGGTGTAATATTTCTGGGAGGTGGAGGATCTACATCATTGGGAATCATATGGTAAAAGGAGGAAATATGTGGATATATGATGTGCAAATTTGGTGCATAATCATTGAAAATGATTCTGTTTCGAGTAATACAGATCCATAGCAAAGAAGAAGAGGGAGGCTACGAAGCTTGTAGGGTTGTTCAATGTGCCACCATGAGTCCCACACATGTGATATAGATGGGCCAAACCAATTCAAGTTGAGGTTGAGAATGGGTTTCAATAGAGTCGAGAGTGTCGTTGATGTTGGGCAATGGAGAAATAGGTGATAAACGTCCTCAATCACACTTTTTCAATGAGAACACCAAGTGGGACCAATGAAGGATCATTTTTGAAGATTGACTCCAGTAGGGATCTTATCATAACGAATACACCACATGAACAATCTGACTTTTGAGGGACTTTTCAATTTCCATAATGGATGCCACCACCATAGCATTTCCCGAGGATGATGTTGAGAATAAATTATTGGATTACCACCCTTTAGTGTGTACTGACCAAGTTTTGAGGTAGCCCACATGAGCCCATTTTCTATGTTCCTGATCCTAACGTGTATTTATGCCAGTTCTGTAATATATTGTGACCATTCGAATTGCCTTGGAGGGGGATTGTGAAGATCATGAAAATTTTTACAGGCCTCAGAGAAAATGGGGGTGTTTTTTAGATCATCCACCTCATTGAGAGTATAGAAACCTGCGTCATTCAAATATTGAATAAGTTTACGGGATAGGAGATGGGAATTACCACTGCCTAAATAGGGATCAATGCCAATTCAAACTTCTCTACCCGAACCAATCATCCATGCCAAACCAGATATGATATGGTCAATGGAGTTTATTATATCTCTACAAATAGAGGAAATATTATACCTATTCCAATGTTCGTGTCTGCTCCAGTCAATCATGCTTTTTGGGCTGATGTATTTTTGTATAACAACCTTGGTCCATAAGTTATCAGCAATTCGAATCTTCCAACCCAATTTAGCAACTAATTCTTTGGAGGAGGGTAGCTCTTTAATGCCCCATCCTCCCCATTTTTTTGGAAGATCGATAAGGTCTTATCTAGTCCATGCAGAAGTATGACCATAATTTGAACCTTTCCAAAGAAATATGCAGCAAATTTCTTATATTTTGGAGAGAATACCTTTCGGGATCCAGGCCAGAGATATCCAATGGACAAGGATCGCTTCTAATTCAAAAATTATATATATATATATATATATATATATATATATATATATATATATATATATATATATAAGTGAATTACTTATTATTATTATTGAAATTAACTAATTCTATCATCATAAAGTGAATTAGCTATATTTTTTTTAAAGCTAAACAAAAATTATATTTATTATTTAGTTTGTGTATCATCTATTTATGTTACTGCACTATAATTAGATCATTTGGAATGGGGAAGGGTTTTAACATGTACATGACATAAAATTGTATAAACATTTTTAATTACCAATATATCTAACCATTGTTGGAAATTCTAACAAACACCTTACGTTACATGTAATATTTTGTTTTCCAAAACCAGAATACTCAATTAACAATTTCTAAACTCATTGATATTCTCTTCAAATGGTTCATCACAACATATCTTACAAAATAATGAAATATTTACTATGAATGTTAATTATGTTTAGATCATAGATTCCTTATTTTTTGTTTTTATCCTTTAATGGTTAAGTTAGTCGATAAACTATACACAATAGACACAGAATTTGTCCTTGGAAACCATTACAGGAAGAAACCCATATAGAAGGTGTGGCTACCGTACTCTTTTTCCTTTGGTGTTAAAAGATGCAGGCACAAACTAAGAGATACTCTTTTTGGAGTTACCTAAGACCTATGGCTACATATCTATAATTTTGTCTAAATTTTAACTCATATATATTCTATTTAGCTATGGAGATAATTGTAGTAGAATAGAATGGAAACCATGCTCCTAGTGACATGGTATTTAACATAGTTCGATAGTAAACTTGGAGAGAGGTTTGATTTTCACAACCCTCAACTAGAGTTATAGGTTGTTGGATATAATGAGAGGGTGGGGAATAAATATTTATATCAATTAGTATATTTTTAATTTCAAAGAGAATTAATTCTTATTAGAATCACATAAACATAAACATTCATCAACACCATTCAAAAATTCATAACAATAGAGATACTAGACACATAAATTTTAGTTGGAAACCCATCCCAGAGAAAAACCATTGAATGCTACTTAATATTTGTTTTTAAAAGGCTTTACATCCATATTTCAGCTCTAAATGAAGGAGGCTCTGCCCCATTATTTAGAGGTTCCAACCTATATGATATGGGTAGATATTGGTGGCCACCTGAATATTCCACCTAGACCTCCAACCAGTTTCATATAATTCCTTGTTTATAGTAGCATTTACTATTTTTAGTATTTTTTAGGGCCTTGAACTTCTAGAGTAGTTTTTACCCTGTAAAGGGTGTTTTTTTGAGGTATTGAGTGATATATTTTGCACAAAGTATAGTGTGTTCCAAATGGAGATAATATGACCAAGTTACGACCCCAGGAAGTTGGCTACCTAACTAACCCCAACAGGTACCACAAACGTTTGGTGTTCCATCTCTCGAAGTTAGGGTATTCATTGTTTAAGTTTTTCCCTTGTCATTCAATAATAAGAAAGGCCCTTGAGCATCATTGTAAGACAATTTCGACGCATGTAACTTCCACATATATCCTCAGCGATAAGCTACCATCACCCAAGCTATTTTATTTCCATTCCATATATAAGCATAATGTCATATGATGTTCCTCCAGATAGATTAGATGCATTTATATTAAAGCCTGTATACTTTTATCTACTTGTTTATTTTACGGCCTGAAATTAAGCATGAGTGATCATAAGCCACCGTTAAAAACATGTATCCTCATGGGTTTAGTCGTTGATATGTGTAGGTAACCAGTCTAAGGTAACCAAGATATTTTTGGAGTTCTCATGACCTCCCGTTCAAGTAGTATTTCCAAATCCTTTGACGGACCACATCGTACTTGGAGGTAGATTTTATCCACCATTTCATGGGAGATATCTCTAGGAGAAATTTTTTCTCCATTATGGTCGTCGACCAAGAAGCAGTAGCTCCTTGCAACCATCAACTAGCTTGTTGTGCCATTTCCACATCACCTAAGTCATCCATGTGGTCCGTCACCCATATGTATTGATTGTACGTTTAAAGGTGAGCCTCTCGAACCTAAAGGTATGTATTTTCATTTCGTTATTGATTATTGGGTTTAATTATCATGAACACTTTTGGGCATGGATTAACGAGGGGATATGGTGGAAAGAGTTGGCTTAGCTGGGTATTGTATCCCCTTGGCATGCTTTTGGATGTTAACCTTGTATCTTAGTCCCATGGGATCTCCTTTACTACCATTTAGGTTTTGCGGTCGTACTACTTGGGAGACCCTGATTTTAGTTGCGTGGTCCCGCTCCCTTTTCCACATATATCATCCTCTTCCACTGACTATAACCCCATTCATGATATCTGTCACTTCGGTCCACATTTTCTCACTAGGTCCATGTTAGTATGAATATTTCGTCAGAAAAAGACCACTTTAGCTACGCATAAAAAATAGCCCTAACATCGATTATGGATGCCAATATCTTTAAATCTGTAGTTAGGTGATCCAAATAAAGCTGCACAAATCCATATCTAAGCATAAAATACATTAAGCAGTGAAAATAAAATGTCACTCCATGCATCCAATAGACAAGACAAGAACGATGTATTTGAAAGATTTTTTTATATTAAAAGGGGGCACCTGAGAGGAAAACAATAAATGTGTTTCCGATTCTCCTCAATGGGATGGGTTCTTGAAAGTCCTCAGCATTTCAGATCTAAAATTTCTCTCTCTTGTTGGTGTAGAAAACCCAGAACAACATAGAACTCAAAGGGAGCTCACAAGGCAAAAATGGAGAATGTGACCAAAAGTATAGATCTACAGTGATCTAATGCAATGAAAGGTGACAAATGAATGGGAAAACCCTTCTATTTATAACAAAATATTGGGGTAGTCTAGAACTTTGTTAGGTCCCTATATCACTAGTATAGTCCTTGTGTGTGTTCTAGGTATAAACCCTTATTGTTGTTGTTATGCCTTATATAACCCCATTTTATTGTGTTCATGCTCTTAAATAATTGTTAGGTCGGCTAGGATTACATTATGGCCCCATGGACTCCTATATATAGAAAGGAGGTTTTGTAAATTGTATCATCCAAGAATTGTTCATTCATGTAATGTATTGGAGGTTGCCCCCTCAAAGTGTCTTATTTCTAAGGCTTTGATATCTCTTTTCTTCTCTTTTTGGAGTTGGCTTCACAACATTTGGTATCAGAGCTTTGGATTTTAGGGTTTCTCTGCTCCAAACAGTTCATCGTGGAATTTTCGCTATAAATTTTGTTTTAGGAATTTTTAGAAGCTGAAATGTTTAGGGTGCGAAGCCGAAATCCTGAGGAATATTTTCTCAAAATTTCAGAGCTTTGTTCACAATATTTTCAGAGATATGATTTGTGGAAGTTAGGTCTTTTTTCAGGCTCCTAAACAGGTCATCGTGGCATGTGCGCTATAACTTTGTTTCTACTAAGGTTCAGGATCTGAAATTTTTATTGTGCGAAGCTGAAATCCTAAGGAAACTCTTCAAACAATTTCAGAGCTTGGTTCACAATATTTTCAGAGATATGATCTGTGGAATGTAGTGCTTTTTCAGGCCCCCGAATTTCATCTCAAAGAGGTGATCATGGGAAAATTTAAATAACTCTCTCTCTGAGCATCGGATTGGCGTGCCGTAAAAATTAGTCACAATGACACGGACTGTAGTTTATTGGCTATCAATTTCAGAGGTGAAGGATGAAACAGTGACACGTGGAAAGTTGTACAAGTTCGCTATACTGAACCATTCCATAATTAGGTCATTGTGGGAGATTGGACATAACTTTGTCTTGGAGAATCCAAATCAAGTCAGAACTATGGCATTCAAAAGAGAATCTATAGGGATACTTCAGTGCTGAATTTCAGATATTGAAGAGCTGCAATCACAGAGATAATCCAATTTCAATATCGAGCTCCTCAAAAGCAAGTAAAAGGTGTGTACTTTTTTTCGAATTGCATAAGTCTTGTTTGAAGGATCAAGTTGAATTGATTGCAAGGGCATATTGTAGAATAGATATCAGTATTGGATTATAAAATGGCCCCTAAAAAGAATTCAAAACCCATTAAGCCTTTGGAAAGCTCTACTATGACTCATGAATATGAAGAATGGCAACATGACATATCAAAATTACAAGAGCAAGTGCAACAAATTTCGCTCTCGCAAAGAGCAACAAAAAATGACATGGAAGTTTTGAAGAAAGGCATGGAAACGAAGATGGATGGTTTGAAGAAATGCATGGAATATAAGATAGACTACATGGAGGATGGCATGGAATCTAATATGGATGACATGAAAGCTAAGATCGATGAGAAAATGGAAAACATGAAGAATGTTCTACAAGCAGACATGGAAGGTTTGACAAAGTTGATACAAGAAATTTTTCCTAATGGTGAAAAGATAGTAGAAAAATCTCATGATGAGAACAAAATAAATGTTAATCGTGATTTCATAAACTCTAATGTTGGCTGGAAGAACCATATTCCAAAGATGGATATGAGGAAGTTTGATGGAAAGGATCCTGTAACATGGATACTACAAATGGAGCAATATTTTGATCTCCATAACGTGTAAAACACACAAAAGGTACGCATTTCAGCTTTACATTTAGAACAAAATACATTTGTATGGTATCGATGGCTTTGCTCTCGTAAAAAAATTGCCACTTGGTCAATTTTTACGGAGGAAATGATAGCACATAATGAGGATACAAAGAGCAACACCTTCTTTAGCCAATTGATAAATCTCAAACAAAAGGGTTTAGTGGGGCAGCACATTGAGGACTTCCAAAAATTGAATATAAGGGTAACTGATATTCCAGAGGAACATGGGATTGATCTCTTCATAGGCACTTTAAAGGATAACATCCAACATGAAGTTCACATTCTGGAACCTGATTCATTGGAGAAGGCATTCAGGTTGGCAAGAAAAGTTGAATGTAAAATTATGGCGACAAAGAAGCCTACCACTCAATTCTATAAAGAAGGAAGTGTTTCTACGCCTAGATTTCCACAACCTACAAGGTTGACACCACAACAATTGGAAGAAAAAAGAGCAAAAGGGCTTTGCTACAGTTGTGATAGCAAATACACTAAAGGTCATAAGTGTGCTGAAAAGAAATGATTTTACATAGATTGTGAAGAAGAAGAAGAAAATGAACAAGAAGAGGATATACACCAGGAACCGGCCCTAGAAGAGGAAGAAATGAATCCGACCATATCATGTAATGCACTGGCAGGAATTACCACTCCTCAAACTCTCAAGATAGAAGGACGGATCAAGAAGAAAAAGGTAATAGTGTTGATTGATTCAGGTAGCACCCATAATTTTATTCATTGTAAGGTAGCCAAGGAATTAAATTGTTTCCTATACCCAGCACCAGAATGTCAAGTGATGGTTGCAAATGGAGGAAATATAAATTTCTCTGGGAAATGCCATAATATCAAGCTAACCATGGGGGAATATGTATTGACTAGTCCAATACTTTCCATTCCTATGGGAGGTGCTGATGTTGTACTAGGAGTACAATGGTTACAATCTTTGGGGACGGTAGCTTTTAATTTTCAAGAACTTTTCTTGAAATTTTTTTCAGAAGGAAAGGAAGCAGATGGAGCAATATTTGATCTCCATAACGTGCAAAACACACAAAAGGTACGCATTGCAACTTTACATTTAGAACAAAATACATTTGTATGGTATCGATGGCTTTGCTCCCGTAAAAAAATTGTCACTTGGTCAATTTTTATGGAGGAAATGATAGCAAATTATGAGGATACAAAGAGCAACACCTTCTTTAGCCAATTGATAAATCTCAAACAAAAGGGTTTAGTGGGGGAGCACATTGAGGACTTCCAAAAATTGAATATAAGGGTAACCGATATTCTAGAGGAACACAGGATTGATCTCTTCATAGGCACTTTAAAGGATAACATCCAACATGAAGTTCGCGTTTTGGAACCTGATTCATTGGAGAAGGCATTCAGGTTGGCAAGAAAAGTTGAATGTAAAATTATGGCGAAAAGGAAGCCTACCACTCAATTCTATAAAGAAGGAAGTGTTGCTACGCCTAGATTTCCACAACCTACAAGGTTGACACCACAACAATTGGAAGAAAAAAGAGCAAAAGGGCTTTGCTATAGTTGTGATAGCAAATACACTAAAGGTCATAAGTGTGCAGAGAAGAAATTATTTTACATAGATTGTGAAGAAGAAGAAGAAAATGAACAAGAAGAGGATCTACACCAGGAACCACCCCTAGAAGAAGAAGAAATGAATCCGACCATATCGTGTAATGCACTGGCAGGAATTACCACTCCTCAAACTCTTAAGATATAAGGACATATAAAGAAGAAAAGGGTAATAGTGTTGATTGATTCAGGTAGCACCCGTAATTTTATTCATTATAAGGTAGCCAAGGAATTAAATTGTTTCCTATACCCAGCACCAGAATGTCAAGTGATGGTTGCAAATGGAGGAACTATAAATTGCTTTGGAAAATGCCATAATATCAAGCTAACCATGGGGGGATATGTATTGAATAGTCCAATGCTTTCCATTCCTATGGGAGGTGCTGATGTTGTACTAGGAGTACAATGGTTACAATCTTTGGGGACGGTAGCTTTTAATTTTCAAGAACTTTTCTTGAAATTTTTTTCAGAAGGAAAGGAAGTCGAATTACGGGGTATTGAAGGGAAGCCAGGAAGGATAATAAGCTCTAATGTGATGACAAAGCTTCTAAAGAAAGAACAACGAGGCGTAATTGCACAATTATGCTCACTAGAAGTTCCGACATCAAAATCATCTATTTCTGCAGATCTCCAACAAGTCTTGGACAATCATTCCAAGGTGTTTGAAACTCCCAAAGGACTCCCACCTATTCGTGGTCATGATCATGCTATTCATTTGATTCCAGGAAGTGTTCCTCCAAACATCAGGCCTTATAGATATCCTTACTTCCAAAAGAGCGAAATTGAACATATGATTGCAGAAATGTTAGAGGGAGGTATAATTCAACCTAGTCAAAGTTCTTTCTTTGCTCCCGTAGTATTGGTACACAAGAAGGATGGATCATGGCGAATGTGTCCGGATTATAGGGA
This sequence comes from Pinus albicaulis, assembly GCA_034641835.2. Taxonomy (NCBI): domain Eukaryota; kingdom Viridiplantae; phylum Streptophyta; class Pinopsida; order Pinales; family Pinaceae; genus Pinus; species Pinus albicaulis. Next base: position 359,344,039 of record CM076576.1, read on the forward strand.
GCTCAATAAGCTCACACTAAAAGAAAAAGGGACATTGGTGACGGGCAAAAATGGTCACCATAAGCTCATTGGTGAGGGTCAAAAGAGCCTTCGTCACCAAAAATTGAACATCACCAAAGGTGGCGTCGCCGAAAGTATAGGTGTTGTGGTGACATTCAAGGTCTGTCACCAATAATGATTTATAGTGACGAATAGTGACCGTCACCATTTCATATGAGCAATGGTGACGGACAATAGCTTCCGTCACCAAAAAACTGAACGTCACCAAAGGTGGCGTCGCCGAAAGTATAGGTGTTGTGGTGACATTCAAGGTCTGTCACCAATAATGATTTATAGTGACGGATAGTGACCGTCACCATTTCATACGAGCAATGGTGACGGAAAATAGCCTCCGTTACCAAAAAACTGAACGTCACCAAAGGTGGCGTCGCCGAAAGTATGTGTTGTGGTGACATTCAAGGTCCGTCACGAATATTGATTATAATGACAGACAGTGACCGTCACCATTTCATATGAATAGCAACGACTTTTTGTGATGGACCTTTCATGGCCGTCACTATTGGTGCATATATATGGTGACGTTCATTGACCGTCACCATAAACTCATTGGTGACATCAAGGTCCGTCACGAATAATGACTATAATGACAAACATTGACCCTCACCATTTCATATCAACAACAACAATTTATGGTGACAGACCTTTAATGGTCGTCACTATTGATGCGTATATATGGTGGCGTTTGTTGACCGTCACTATTTCATATTTTGGTGAGGGTCGAAAAATGTCACCATAAGCTCATTGGTGATGGTCAAAAGAGCATCCGTCACCAAAAACTAATCTTTGTCATTCCCTATATATGAATATCAGGGCACGATGGAATCGAACCACCAACCTCCTGCTTGTAAAGCAGGTGCTCTTCCATTGAGCTAGCACCCTTTAAAGAATTAGACTTTAAACTAGAAATTGCCCCTAAAGGTGCAAAGATACACCAAAGGAATAAGAACCAGGAAGATTGAAAGAATTCAGTGTCCTTGCTCCTATTTTTATTCTACGAAACTCTATAAAATATGATCTTGATCTATGACGTATTTGTGCCGAGTGGTTCTAATTTAATAGTAAATGTTATATTCAAATAAAATAAATGAATAACCGAGAGGCCTTACGGACTAATTTTTAATCCTTACACCAAAATCTCTTAATATTCAAGTCTATGGAACAACTCGTTCAAAGTTCAAACTGAAGTAGATTTTAAATGGAAAGCCTAAAACCAGTGAAGTAGTTTACAAGTTAACATTTTGGATATAACTTATGTTCAATTTATATGACAAGTTATGCCATAACCTTGAAACTAGTTTCTTAGCTAAAAGACTTTCTTAAGTCAACAATGACAAAGAAAGATAGTCATGGCAAGCAAAATTCTCTTGTTTTTTTCTAATGAGGGTGCATGTAACTTGATAAAGGTTGTATGAGAGTATCAAACCATAAACAATTTCACTAAAACATGGAAATGACAAAGTCTTGTTAAGCAACAAAAATTTAGTTGAATGTATGAAAAGCATCGAGCTAAATGATATAATTAAACTGAAAGTAACTGTAAAAAAATGAAATTGCCATCATATACCATCTGGTTTGGTTAATTCTTCAGAAAGAGAAAGTGAAATTGCATGATCCAGCTCCTCATCTTGATTATGTAATGGACCATCCTGAACAAAAATGTCCACATACAACAATCAATGTTATTGTATTGGTAAGACTTTTGTTATAATCTATCAAAGCATGTACTATGTAGGAGAATAATTGGTAGTTGAATTACTTCTCTACTCACATGTACTACCTTTGGTAGTTGAATTACTTGGAAATAAAAATCCTTATTAGAAGATAACGCAAAGAAAAGCATAAGCCTTTGAATATGGATGGCCATCTTGATTTTATAGAGTTATAATTGAATACTAAAGGACTAGGAATGTTGCAACGAAATAGATGGATGGAGTGTAATAAAAAGAATTTGGATAATTTAGGTTGCCATATCTTTAAATGGAACCACTTTTTCCTTTTGGATTCCCAGTCTTTCATATGCAAATAAAATTTTCGATTCAACCAAAGAGCACAATATTTTGAAGTCTTAGTTGCCTGAAACAAGGTAAGGACAACATTTGGAAACGGGGATGACTTTTGAAATGACCACTTTCAAAACCTTTGGAAACAGAGCAATGAGCACTTCCACACACAGGTCCAAAAGTCATGACTTAGGAGCATGAGCACACCTAATTCAAGGATGATTAAATATGAAACGAATTGGGTTGCAATTATACTCAATTAAACGTAAAGCAATGATTAAAATCTATATAAATTACTTAGAAGTCAAACATGACAACTTTGGAATATGGTAGAATGTTGGCATAAAAACTTTGTTCATTATACATTCTCTTTCGTTCAGTTTTGATGCTTTACTTCCAAATTAGGTGTTTTCTTTGTTGGAGATAGCAATCTATACATCTAGGTTGAACCATTAATGATGCCCACAATGAAGGGGCATGTAGCTCAGTAGTACAGCAGCACACTGGCCAAGGGAAAATCTGGGGTAAATCTTAGTATGTATAATTTTCAAAACGAGGATAGAGCTAGTTTTGCTTGAGGTTAGCTAGGGGACCTTAGCCAAAGTGTGGCCTGACGAGGGTGTTGGAAATAGGAATACACACATCTATGTTAAACCCTTAAGGGCGTCCCTCATGAAGGGGCAAGTGGCTCAGTGTTAGAGCAATCCCACCAGCCAAGGACTTAAAAGTTTCAGAAATGTTTCAAGTAACAGACATTGTTAATTAGCCTATTGTGCTAGACCAAACGGTGGACAAGCTGCATTAGAAAGTGTTTGCATGGGCCAAGTGGCTCAGTGTTTGAGTAATCCAACCAACCAAGGACTTAAAAGTTTCGGAAATGTTTCAAGTAACAGAAAATTGTTAATTAGCCTATTGTGCTAGGCCAAACGGTGGACGACTTGCATTGGAAAGTGTTTGCTGACCAATATTGAAGCCCCGCCTAGGTTCGAAACTCAGTTAACCCACATCATGAAAGGGCAAGAAGCTCAGTGTTAGAGCAATCCAATCAGCCAGGGACTTTAAAGTTTTAGAAATGTTTCAAGTAATAGACAATAGTTAATTATACAGTGATATGTGGTTTAACAGTAAGTTTCACTGGGTGAAACTAACGAGACCGCGGTTCAAATCCCATTGAGTATATGGCCTGCTATGATCTCACCTCAAGGAGTAGACTCCCCATTTCCTAGAGTCTCCGCTCTTGCTAAATCATAAGATCTGGTATATCTGGCTTATATCTGGCTTACAGGTTGCTGGATATACTCTTGGTGTGATAAGGCAGCCACAAAGGTTGATCCTGGACCTCCCCTAGATTAGTCCAAGGAAGAAAGTTTTTGTTGAAAAATATCAAGGCCCCACCCAGGTTTGAAACTCAGTTAACACACCTAGCGTGTCTGTGGGCAGTTGCATAATGCATTAGGTTCAGGAGTATAGGGTCAGTCCCTCAGACATGACCCTGGGCCTCCTCAGGGATAGGAAGTAAGTTTAGGAATTCTCCTAATACCCAAAAAATAAAAAATAAAAAATAAAGGAAAAAGAAAGAAATTCTCCTAATACTAAAAAAAAAAAGGAAAAAGAAAGAAATAGAAAGAAAAATGACAGTAGTTAATTATTGATTCTCGTGATAAAAAAAAAAGAAACGAAAAGAAAACAGACAATAGTGAATTAGTAGTTTCCAACTTTTCACTAGCATGTCCTAACATTTTTTGATGTATATGCAGAAAGACTTTGACTTCAGGATGACTCAGGTTTTCTTTGTCAAAGTTTACTTGCATGCCAAAAACTGTTCTGATGTCAACCGACATGGATAAAACATGATCATAAAGAGATAAAATATGATAAAACTTCAACAAAAAGCATGGATGAAGTTCACACTCGACAACAAGA